>JABFAI010000250.1:0-65716 GCA_013266175.1 Fusarium gaditjirri | reverse complement strand
TGATAGAGGCGGTTGAGAACCCGATTGGATGAGCTGTGACTGCTGGTTTCAAAATGGAGACTATAACAAAACATCGTCACTGAAGGGTATGGATCTGTGCCCAAAAGTCAAGATACACAAAGACCACCATTCTTTCGTAAGTGGATGATGCTGAGGTATCGCCCAATGTATACGGCAAGCTGACATCTAGGAGGCGGGATACAAAGAGTTTGCATTGAAGACAATACTACCAGCAAAAGAACGAACTCGAGACGTCTTCAAGCAGGAGCTGATTGCTTTCCGTAAGGTCCGTCCCGGGCCGAATCTGGTCGAGCTCGTCTCTGCATTCGAGATATCAGGAAAAGATCAGTTTATGCTTTTATTTCCCTGGGCTGATGGGGGTAGCATGGACGACATGATGAGCCGGTCGTCAAAAGATTTGCTCACTTCTCTACATTTGTCACCAAGAGACTTTGTTCGATGGGTCACATCCCAAAGCCGTGGCTTGGTGGAAACTCTTGGGGCAATTCATCAAGTCGACATCGTTTCTATACCTAACGAGGGAGCCTCCAATGGCTAAGCTAGAGACTTTGGAATACATCTTGATGTCAAACCGGCCAACATTCTATACTTTTGCCAAGAAACAGCCAGCCATCCACTTGGAGTTCTCAAAATTGCAGACTTTGGTCTCACCAAGTTTCACAGTGTATCATCTCGGACAAGAAAGAGCCGATGTACTGCCTATAGATGCAGAATACCGCTCCCCCGAACACGACATCGGCTATATAATTTCCGTGGATATATGGGCGCTTGGATGTATCTTTTCCGAAGTCTTCACGTGGATGCTTCTCGAGCACGAAGCACGGCAAGAATTCCGTCGAGCGAGAATGCAGGATGCCCTGTTCTCAGGAGACTGGAATTACATTGAAAATGGCTTTGAAAACGATATTGAGGACAACTTTTTCCAGAGGCATGTCGATATAAAGACTTCTACGATAATTACTCAGCAGATTATACGAGATCCTCCCAAGGCTGGTTGCGATAGTGAGAGAGAGATTGCACGAAAGGCGGAAGCAAGATTAGAGGAATTGAGTCCATCCAAGGATTGCAACAAGATCAATCAAACTCAGACGTCAAGGCTTAAGCCCAGTGTATCACAGGTACGTAAACCTTCCACTCCATAGTTTGAAGTATGTCTTAATAATCTGATTATCTCAAAGTGGATTGCAAGACTTAAGCACGACATACATCACAAGAACGGACCAGCCTTCCTCGTATGGCTTCTAGATTTTATCCATGATGAGATGCTGCACCCGGATAGGGAGGCTAGAGTTGATTGTGAGAGAATTCTACAATATTTTGTCAGGTTTGTAGACAATAGGATATCTGAAGACTGGGATATTGATTTATAAAGTCCAGCGGATAGATGGAATTATTTTGATATTATCAAAAGTCTTGAGATAAATACTTGGTTTTCATCCGCCAGTGATAATACCTGTGATAAAATCATAAGGCTAGGATTAAAGACATCTTTAGCCCTATAGAAAGGTAAATAATGGATATAATCGCCTTAAGAATTATTGATCCCCTTGCTTCCGTTCGCGTAAATCTGTCGGTAGGACTCTCGGCCTTTCATCTGATCCCACCAGGTAAGTAGATTTTTATAACCTTCTAGAAGGTTAGGCCAAATCCCATCTTGTAGATAGTGCATATACGGGACATAAAAAAGGTCAACCAGTGTAATAGCCTATGTATGTCAGCTGCACAGTTACAAGAATCGAATTTCTACAATACTAACCTCGCCAGCCATGAAAGGCTGTGTGCTAAGCCTCTGGTCAAGGAGTCTGAGAACTCGATCAAGCTTCACTTTGAGATCTTTGACGACCTGTTCCTTGGGCTCTTGATCCATGAATTTCCTGGTGGAATCTGTTAACGTAGTATTCTCGCAACACGTAGGCAGAGCTACCTACTGTTTGAAATAGGCTTCAAAGGCCAGTGGGTTAGCAACAGCATCGAAAGAGGTTAATTCGATGGATGCAGCTTCTTCGAACTTCGCCCTTGCAACTTCGCCGTCAGGGATGAGTTTATTGCCCGGTCCGGCATATCGATCCGCAAGATATCGTGCAATAGCTCGTGACTCGGTCAGAACAAGAACTGGATCATGCGAATGGTCTTGGAGGCATGGGACGGCTCCAAAGGGGTTGATTTCAAGGAATTCTGGCTTCTGATACAGTTGCACAAAGTATTAGCATTGCCTGATCTCGTCGGCAGCATTGATGTCACATACCTGCTGCTCCCGCTTGATGATGTCCACCTGATGAATGTCGGTGATTTTAAGACCCAACTCCAGAATCGCCAATTGTAGTCTCTGGGGACAAGGGAATCGGCTATCTGTAAACAGAGTCAATTGAAACATTTTCGTGGCAATGGGAATGTAGTGACAAGATGAGTCAATGAGGCTTTTTGAGATAAATATATACCTAGAATGTGGAATTCTATTCGTCTTAAGTTGATGAGTTCAAAAATATTTCCTTCATAACCGCGCTCTCTGAAAATGGGTCTATTTGAGGCATCATGGACGCGTGGACTGGTGCTCGTCCTAGTTGAGGGGTTCTGCCTGCATTTTCAGGCGCCATATGTACGTACGCAATGATCAATCTTCAAAAGTACCGCACTAAGTATCTTAAGTAGACGTAAAACGATGAAGCCTAGGGCATTTATCACTTCAATTATGGATACAGGCATTGGTCAACCTCGGCTTAAAACAAGACAACGTCGGCGAATGTTTCAATCGCTCCCCTATCTAGATAGGCAGCAGGACATACGACGAATATCCAGAGTGCCAAGCATTTAGGAAGTATTCAGAGCGTAAAGTAGCATTTGACAGCATTTACAGAAGGAATTGACAATTACTCGGAGGTGATTGACAATATTCAGAGGGGATTGGCAATTATCCAGAGCACCGGGTAGACAATATTCGCAGGCATATAGGAGCATAAAATCATTTACATAAGTCGCAGTCAACTCGGAACATCAAGCTATCTAGCAATCTTCCAACTGCAATCTAACACTCCGCAAGACATTCAAAGTTCTTTGGTAGCACTCCAGGTTAAACAAACTCCAAGTCATTTCAGACAACCATATACTATTACAGCATCATTTTATAAAACGGAGCTTCTTTTAACAGTTTCCAGTACAACCCAGCAATTCTTAACTCTTAATTAGTCTGGCGTGATGAGCGAAGCCAAGTTTCTTTTCACTGTGGTCCACGAGATCCTACCATTCTATATAGTGACTGAATGCATCGCATACTGAGAAGCATCCTTGTGTATTACTAATACAGCATTGAGTCTTCAAGCTGAGAGAAGAAAGTGAAAGCCTACCGAAATCATTAGTTCTTCCCACATAAATTTCATATCTAATACATACCGAAGAATCAAGATCCAACCAGTCAGTAGGCTGCCACTGACTCAATGGATTCATAATAGACTGCAGCCCCGAACTCGTTTCATCCTGATCATCAAACATGGACCCCAACTCATCTATACTCGTTCCTGACTCATGTTCACTCGAGATGAGTGACTCCTGCTGACATTGAATTGTCTGCGATGGCCTTGTAGCATGTTGCGGTCCTTGTCTTGCTTCTTGTCGTAGTTCCTCAATGATGATGCTGTATCTTCGACTGGCTGACTCAGCAGCGATAGTTCTCGCAAGATGATTCTGGCATTTCTCAGCGAGGTCAAATAGCAGTGCGTTACCGGGATCAGCGGTAGTGTTACTTCTTTGTTGAATGTCCCATACGTACACCACTGCTAACGCGCAGAACGTTACATATGGCATCCACCATAGAGCATGAAATAAGACTGATTTCTCAGAAAACATGGCATCGACTATTTCTAGTGCAAGTTTTGCCGCGCTTATGCACTGCGTCACGCATGCTTTTAAGGCAGGACTGCAGTCTTCTGAGTGATCGAGGAGAAAGGGCCGGGTTGTATGCATTACAGCGTGGCAGTAGGCAAGCTTCAGAGCAGTGGCTTGTCGGGAGAATATTGGTATTAGGCTTGAAGGACGCACTGTACCGAGGTGTGGAGGGAGAGCTTGACGCCATTCATGGAGCTGTTGGATGAAGCCTTGTGCGGCTGAGAGGCGTTCTTCGGGTGGCATCTTTTTGAGTGAGTAGACTTTCCGGGATACATTTTCGATGATGATTGCAATCCTAATAAGCTGTAAGTGATGATATAGAAGTTCTTTGAAGTCTCTCTTACCTAGCGTGAAAGAGCAGCGAGTCAACATGACAGTCCATGGCGGGCTCCAGTGGTGACGGCCCTTGCGGTGTCATATCCTCGTCGTTGACCCTGTCAGGGAACTCCTGGTCGACATCATTGTCGTGATAAAATCGAGGTCTTCCAAAGACAACAGCTAGATATTTATCGATAGTATACAGGACCCAAAACGTTCTTTTCCGGCATTCAGACAAGATGTAATCAGATGGCTGTCGACCTCCATTCCGATATTGAGTCGACTTTCTATGCAGACCAAGCGCCGTAACGATAGGCACAGTGTTTCCGAAGACATACCAAGCTTGGTTCATACGTGAGGTCTGCAGGAGATAAAGAACCTGTAAAACTCGCGCCTGGGCGGATTCAAGTCGAGGTAGGCCGGTCTCCTGTGCAGTGAGCTCAGATGCTTGAAGAAAGTACTGTTCGCTCTTCTGTGACATTATAGACATGCCGCCTGGTAGTGAGGCCTGTTCCGATATTCTGTGCTGTCGAAAACTCGCAATAGCAAGAATGTTGACCACTATCGCAGCTTTTGAATGACCGATACCTGTTTCCAACGGCTGTCCGTTATGAACATTGTTGATGACAGCTTCAAGCCATGCTTGACAGTATTGTCTGTTAAGAACACGGTATGTGACGACACAGTTCTCGAAGTAGTAGTTGAACAACTCAAAAGCTTCGGGCTGGCTGACAAACATCAAGTTCGAATCACCCCTCGTAGTAAAGGGTTTATCACCAGCAGACATGAGAGGCTGTAAATTCTCCGCACCCGTCAAGACTCCAGGTCTTGACTCCGTTTGCTGTGTCTGCTGCGCCAACCTCTTCCACGCACGATGCACAAAGGTCAGATTCGACGTGGGATCAAAGAATTGACCCTCGATCTCCGCCGTCTCAAGACCTGAATCACCTTGCGATGTAGATCTCGAACTCGTCTGTTCAGGATTGGTATCAGGAGGTGCAGAACTCATAGATCCTCGCTGTGGTCCGACGGTAGGCGGCGTCGGTGGCCTTCCTCTGCGATAAAGCGCGTCATATTGACAATCCAGACGTCTTTTTACACAGCCTTCGCAGGGGAGAGTTCCAGAGCATTTGAGCTTCTTCAGTTTACAGTGATCACAAGCTCGGCTGACCTGCTTCCGTGAGAACAAAGTACATAAATCCGCTTTGAACAAAGTAACTCACCTTTGACGCTTTCCGACGGTTCTCGGACTCGCGGGTTGTATCTGGCGATAGAGGCAGAACGCGTTTCGACCGATTCACTGGATTTGTGGCCGTTGATGCTTCGGACAATGGCGTTGTTGTTACTGGGGTAGTCATTTTTGGTGGGTTTCCGAGGTTGGAGGGGAGAATCCGAGATGTGGAGGAGGAGAGTGCGGGGAGCTCGGATATTATTGATCATGGGTGAGCTAGTCTGCCCCGGATTTTCTCTGACCCCAGACTCTAGCCAACCTGGGGCTACCACAGGATGTGGATTGATTTTGTGGTATGTTCATCAGGCGATCCGTATTTTGGCTTGGATCTGATGAATCGAGTTGAAGATTGAAATTTGGAGTTGAATGTTTAGTGGACTGGGGTTGTTCAACTGTTGGAAATCCAATGCTAATGGCTATCTGACGACCACGAATGATCCTACATCTTATGAAAAAATGAGAACACTTCTCAGGCTTTCTCTCAGATTCAGAGAGGATATTATGAGTGCCCCTTTCTAATCGAATTATTGCCTTGTAAACCTGAAGTTAGTTAAGGCGTTTTAGTGTGCTGGCTTGATATATCTCGTAGAGGTGTCATAAGCTTTCATCATCAAGCAATCACAATCAGTCGTTTTCAGTAGTTTTAGATAGAAATCACTGATGAAAAACTGTTTAGCAGATGATATGAGATTCTTTTGTTCTAAATCTACAGGCTCTATGCTCTTCAAATCCAAGTCGTAACCTAAGCAACCTTCTTCAGAGTCGCCGATGAAATAGCAGCATGAATCTCCTCCTCAGCTCCATCAGGAAGAGGCAGCAGGGGTGATCGCACAGTAGCATGTGACAAGATACCCCTAGCAACAAGCGCATGCTTAAGCGCAACAGTACCCTCCATATGCGAACCCCGGTGGTAAACAGCCTTGGTAACGGGCAGAAGCAGGTCGTGAATCTCCCTCGCCTTAGCGTAGTCCTTAGCCTTGCCAGCCTTGATCAGCTCGAGAAGGGGCTCAGGGGCAATACCACCGTATCCAACAAGCATACCGTCCACGTCAAAGGCGGTGTGGAGAAGGTACTCGTCGTGGCAGGTGAGGACAGGGACATTGGGACGTTCGCGGCGGAAGACAGGGATCTCAGTATCCCAGCGTCGCATGTTGCGAACACCGTTCTTCATAGCGATGACACCAGGTTGAGCCGCAATGTCGAGAAGAGTCTGGAGGTTGTACGTAGCCTTGGTGTTATCAGGATACTGGAACAAGATCAGAGGCAGCTTCGAGACTTCGTAGACAACCTTGTAGCGGTCCTGCGGCGCACCAGGCTGGTAGCCAAAGCGCAGCCATCCATGCGAGGGGTACAGGAGACCAGCTTGGGCGCCAGCTTCTTTAGCACGCTTGGCCTCTAGGGCAGCGACTTCAGTGCCCTCGCCGGTGATGCCAGCAATAATGGGGATCTTGTTATCGACGGACTTGACGAACGCCTTGATGGTGTCGACCTGTTCTTGCTGGGTGAGGAAGGTTCCTTCTCCGGCGTGGCCTAGAACGACAAGACCTTTGACGCCGTCGATGCTGCCGAGCCACGAGCCTAGGCGCTGGATGGCGTCGTAGTCGACTTTGCCATCCTTGGTGAAGGGGGTGACGGGGGCGGGGACGAGGCCTTTGAGATCGAAAGACATTGTGATTGGCTGAGACTTGTAAGTGTCTAAGTGAGATTTGGAGGTGGTGATGATGTTTGAGATGCCCAAGATTGCTCTTGTTGTTGTTGTGATTGTTGCTTGATGTGATGATTTGATTCTCTCCCATTGAGTTTATCGTCTTCTTATATATCTAAAAGAAGTCCCTATCTCGTGCCTCGGCCTCATGCTCAAAAGGCGAATTCACGAACTTGACGACAATCCTCCCGACAGAATCCGAGTATCCGAGGTCTCAACACTTACAAAAAGAATGCCTTTCAAAGGCGTATTTTGGATTTCCGAGCATGTCCGGATTCTTTCTCCGGCCTGACAAACTCAATTCCCACCCATGACCATGTTCTACTAGCCTACCCCGGAAATCGCTTTCATTCGTTAACCCACCACTAGTTTTCTAATCGTCTCATCCCCCGCATCCCCGGATTTTGCAACTCCACAATCCAACCCCAGACTCTGGAACCTAGTTCCGCATGACTATGAATTGCTGGACATTTCCCTGTTCTCCTTCGCAATGACACCCAGCTGAATCACCCCGGCTGGAATATAAAGGTGCCTCCTGGACCTTGATCTTCCCTTTTTTTTTTTTTTTTGTTTCTCATCAGACATCTTCTCATCGTTTCAAGAAGATATCAGCTCGCAATGGCAACTCAGACTCAAGATATCGAACGCGAGTTTTCGCATGATGAAAAGTCTGGCATCATGCATAATGAGCATGCTCAGGGTGGTTTGTGTCAAGAAGATGCTGATTTCTTGAACAACTTTCCTGAGGAGAGGAAGAAGGCTGTTATTCGAAAAGTCGATGTAAGTTCTTACCTAAATGGATGTTTCTCTTTACTGACGCAGCTCAGTGGCGATTGGTTCCTATGCTTGTTCTCTTGTATCTTATTGCATATTTGGACAAGACCAATATTGGTAGGTTTTATTCAACATTCTTCAATAGGGTCAATGGCTGACTTGTATAGGAAATGCAAAGATTGAAGGCATGACTGATGACTTGCACCTCAAGGGCATCGAATACAACATCGTCACCGCCATCTTCTTCATCCCCTTCGTCCTCTGCGAAGTCCCTTCCAACATGATTCTTCACAAGTTCAAGAGACCATCTTGGTACATGGGCGGCATCGTCTTTTGCTGGGGTGTCATCATGACTCTCACTGCCTTGGTGCAAAACTACGCTGGGCTTCTGGTCATTCGATTCTTACTTGGTATCTTTGAGTAGGTCCCCTTGATCTCACCAAGATTTGATGATCATATATTGACTTATGTAGGGCCGGTTTCCTTCCCGGCGCAATCCTCATCATCTCAAACTGGTACCTCCCCAACGAAACTCAAACCCGAATCGCAATTCTCTACACATCAGCGGCAACAGGTGGTGCCTTTTCAGGCCTTCTGGCCTTCGCCATCGCCAAGATGGACGGCATGGCAGGATTGGAAGGCTGGCGCTGGATCTTCCTCATCGAAGGTCTCTTCACTGTCGTCGTCGCCATAATGTGCGTCTTCCTTCTCTGCGATTCACCAGCCCTTTCGACACGCTGGCTCGACGCCGATGAGATCCGATATCTTGAGCTCCGACAACTTAGCCGGCGAGCTACAGTTCCCATGGACTACAAGGAGAACGACCATTTCAATCTCCGTCTGTTCAAGGATATTCTCATGGATTACAAGATCTGGCTCTTGTTCTTTGCGAACTGGTCGAATGCTGTTCCTAACTATGCTATGAAGTTCACTATGCCCACTATCCTCAGGGGTATGGGATATACTTCTTCTGACGCGCAGTTGATGACTATTCCTCCCTATGCTATTGGAGCTATTTCGGCTTATGGGTTTGCTATCTTTGCGGATAAGTACTCATGGCGCGCTCCTTTCATCTTGGGGCCCCAATGCTGTCTTGTTGTTGCTTTCATCATCTTGTTTGTCAAGTCCAGTAACATCGAGGACAACATTGCTGTGTGTTACTTTGCCGTCTGTCTTGCATGCTTCGGGTAAGTCCTCGTCCACCTCCATCATACTCGGTCACTAACATCACCAGCATGTATCCTATTCTCCCTGGTGTCAACGCCTGGAACGTCGCCAATACACCCGATCCCGCCAAACGATCCGTCAACATTGGTCTTCTTGTTTGCGTCGGCAACATCGGTGGCCTCATCGGCTCTTACATCTACCTCGAACGTGAAGCACCCCGATACCCAACTGGTTACGGAACTTCTCTGGCTTTCGGTTTGGCTGGTGTTGTTGCAGTTTTGTTGCTGGAGACGCTTCTCAAGAGAGGTAATGCCAAGAAGGCTCAGATGACTGAGGATGAGGTACGACAGAGATATACAGATGAGGATCTCATTCGCATGGGAGAGAAGAGCCCGTTGTTCAAGTATGCTCTGTAGATATCTTCTGGCATTATGTAATAAGTATAGCAAATATCACATTGGCTCTGTAATAAACGGCCATCACATCCCCGCATAATCCTCCCAGCCTCATTTACCCGCCCCAACGTCGCCTAGTCTCACCACTTACCCCAACCCTAACCCGTCTGACAATCTCACACACCCTCTTGTAACATGATTGGTGCCCACAGTCCAAACAACCCATGTCCAGGCAGCATCTTTCTCGCCTCCTTGATTCGAGCCAAGCATTGGCACGACACAAACCAACCCTTGTGTGGCGTTGGATAATCATGACGTTGCGGTGTTTACCTTATAATCAGCCGCATTCCATCGCCTTTCTTTGCTGACAACCCCAGACTTACAACTTAAAATGTCGGGATGGCGCCAAATCCCGATGTCACCACGAGAGCGCAGCAGGTGCTAGAGGCGTGGAGTCAGGGCTTTAACGTCGGGGCTGTGATCATTCTGCTTCTGTTGGTTTTGTGCAATTATCGGAAAAATACGCTTTTGCATAAGCTTATTCTCGGTGAGGTGAGTAATTTATTTGTTTCTCTCCATAGAATATCAATTAATTGCGAACAGCTTCTCCTTGCACTTGGACACGGGTTCTTCTGCTTCTTTGACGAGCCTGTATATGGATGGTAGTATTGCATTGATCCACTATGAAATAGATTATTGACTTGAAGCAGGGTCCTCAGCAGCACGGCAACTTTATTATATATCTCATATTTCATCCACAACCTCATCGCATGGCTCAAGATCCGACCTTTCCTCCCAAAATGGGGAGCACGTATATTCATCATCTCCCTTCTCATCGTCCAACCCTACTGGGTTCTCGAAACATGGGCCAATTTTCAATATCACAACCATCTCGGGAGTAAAATCTTCAACACATCACGACTCCTCGAACCGCTATTCAGAGACCCCTGGTGGGTATTCACGACTATCAAACTGGTCCTAGCCATCAACGAGAACTACGAGTTTACGATCCCGGGCCTTATTCGAACTAGTCCACGGTTTGGAATCATGTTGTTCTGTTTGTTCTTGTCGATTGTCTTTCTGATCACTGATGTCATTTTCATGATTGCCGTGTCGAAAAGAGGGGGGATCAATCCTTTTTGGAGGGTGAGTTTCTTTGTTCTTCCATCCAAGCCACTTCTAACAAGTTTAGCTCGCTTTGGTTTTCAAATGTGCTTCTGATGTCATTTTTCTGGATGATTTTAAAAGCGTCCTTGACCGAATTTCAGAATCGGCTATGCGAAAGATTACAACATTTGAATATCGAGACAACGCCTCGCCATCTGTTAACCAGCATACTTCCGTTGATTTTTCCTTGCCCAACTTTCAACGGAAAAACTCGAGATTTGGATCATCTTCCAGGGCGGAAATGGGCTCAATTCTTCACCCAGTGGGATCTCGAGATGATGGTCATTATGAATTTGCTTCCAACTATAGCCAGGCTTCCGTGGAAGACGGTGCTGCACGACCATGGCTTGAAGACGATGCAAGACGTTCGAGCTCTCATTCGCCAAGGCGGAGAGGGGAATCTCAGGACAATATGATCACTATACATGAGGTACATATATAATTCTATGCTGGACTTTAACTGACTCGATGATAGGATGATAGAACCAACGAAGTAGAGGGTATCCCGATGGAGCCAGTAAGGGCGCGGACAAGAAATGATCAAGCACGTTAAGAAATAGTATATGAGGTATAAGGATTATATTATAATGATAGAAATCTATACATGGTATTCCCACCAACTGCGTAAAATTCAAGCCTTTTCTTTGATCCCAATACACATTATACTATGCCAAGTCTGCTTTAGGACTGACTCCCTATCTCCATAGCAATATTAAGCATACTCCTCGGCCACCACGTCTCCATCCCCAAAAACTCCCCAAAGAAATTCTTCCTGCTCGTATGCTTCACTATCCTGCCCAGCTCACAAGCCCCAATACCTCCAATCCACCAGACACCATCCAGCAGTATAACCAAAACAAGCCAATGAGAAAAAATATCCATAGCAAGTCTCGTCGTCTCAGAGACATTGCCTTCGCACTGAATACCCTCGTCTGGAATACTAGCAGGGCTTGTAGGTATGTTATCCAAGACAGACTCGACGATGCTGAGGAATTCGCTTGGGATCCGGTTCAGGAACCACATTATCGTTCGGCGGAGAGGTTTAGGAGGTGTCGAGAATGTCACACGCGCCATGTAACTTCGAAGCCAGGGTGAGACATCCGAGAGCTGACTCAGTGCAGCCCAGCCCGCCTCGAGGTCAGGTTGTTGGGAATCTGTATAGGGGCTCTGATCTGGATGAAACAGTTCGTTTGCGATGCTGCCCAACGCGTCGAGAGCCACGAGGCAAGCTTTAAGTTCTGTGTCGTCACCAGGTGACTCCCAGGATGGCTTCAAGTGCGCAGCAAACTCCAAAGCCTGTGCTCTCGTTCGTAACTTCTCCAGCGCGGGACCTGAAGTCACCGCGATGATTGGCATGAGAAGTTGCTCTGTCTGAGGAGTAGGCCCATTCTCGCCCGAAGGGACCAACCCATTAGTTGGCTGGCTGTTAAGGGTGATATCGGGCGGACTAGCCGTAAAGTCCTCCAAGAATCCGAAATCCTTGGTTGAGTGCAACAGGCCAGTATAGGCTAAATGCGCCGCCCGAATGAGCGTCATCCAGTGTAGCTGCGCCGGTGCCAAACTAGTTCTCTCCCCTTCATCGAGCGTCTTTGCAACGTTAATTCTCACAGCGTGGTTGGCTGTTGCGTAAAGAACCATGAGAGGTGCATTCGCAACAACGTGGTCGTAATGATTAGAAACTGGGATATCAGCCCTGGTCTGACGAAGCGAAGCCCTATGATGTTCATCCGCAAGAGCGAGCAAATGCCTAACTTGACTCCTGTCGATCATCTGCAAGGGTTGGGACATCAAATCATGGCATTTTCGCACAGCTGCGAGAGCGAGGATAGAGCTCATGAGGGGTTTGCTTCTGAAAGCCAAGTTTGGGAAACCAACTTGCAGAGCATACAGATCATCGTCGTCGTATGCTAGCGAACGAGCTGTGTGGGAGAGATAGTAGCTGAAGAGATCTAGTTCTGCAGCACCGAGATCAACGGATGGAAGGGGGATTTCTGGAGGGAGTAGAGTGAAGTTGGGACTTGGTGCGAGATAGGGCGAGAGGCCTGGTGAGAGATCTGATGTTGAGAGACTTGCGCTTGTTGAGCGGGCGTAGTGTGTTGTTGGGATGGTGAGTGATTGCAGTTGAGTCCAAGTGTCTTGTTGAGTAGGTGATCTCAATGCACGAGATTTTTGACGAGGATATTCACAGGGTATGTCTTTATCGAGACATCGTGAACATTGAGGTCTTAGCTCATCACACTACTCCCATTAGAACTGAAGTCAATTGATGATTGGTGTAATTACCTTCTTTCTCCGTTGTTTGCAACCCAAGCATCCATGTCTAGACTTTGTATGCGATCTTCGTGATCTGACATTCGAAGTCGGACTTGGTGTTTTATTCGCACTACGCGATGGTGATTCCTGAATTGTGGACATAATTTTCTATATTCTCTATGGTCAAACAATAAGGTAAGCAAGCGTGATTACACCGCGTGCCGACTAGACTTATATATCCCCTCCTCTCAATTAACCTTACATCGTCACAGCTTCAAATCGTGTTTTAAGTGGTTCGCCCAAGATCCACATTCAAACCGCAGTCAAAATGATTTGAATTAATTTCTCAGCCTCGGAATTGAGCTACGTAATCACCCACCCATTGCACTCCCGTCCCCGGCGCCGCGGGTCCGTCCACGCGGAGAAAAAGCTGCGCCTCGCTAGGCTCAGCCCCGAGAATTTGGAATTCATTTTTTTGTCAGCGCGATGATGACTTAGAAGACGAGCCAATTGGAAGCAAGATAGTGATCGGCCGGAGCGAAAATGGACGCCGAGTTGCGACGTTGGAGTGACGTGCTACTGTACCCAGTCCATTGAGGACATCCCGACATTTAGCATCAAAAGCAACAGTTCTTCTACAGGCCTATTCTAAGGAGCACCCAGTCCAGTCTGTGTCGCTACGGCCAATGGACTTACAAGAAACACAGCGTCACACCCAGCACCTTTCGCAAAAACGGCCTAATACGGTAGTGAATACTACCCTGCGGTGCTATGCTGACAGCGAATGACTCGAAGTGTCGGTGAGCTAATGATTTTCGCTAGAAGAGAGTTGGAAGGGCGGGAGAATAAACTTGCCGATCATATGCAGTCATCTTGGTGCATGGGTTTGTCGGCAGTGAGTGATAGCCAGTTGGGAGTGATGATGTCTAGAATGAGGATTAGGCAGCGACATCAGCCGGAACAAGAACGTGCAATTAAATCACTTAAATGATGTAATATCTTTATGGAAGCATCTGGGTCAGCTGAGAACAAAGTATCGTGAAAACTAGAGAAGTATGAATGGTATAGGGTAGCCGACATCACAGAATCTTCAGGCTCATATCCATCATCAATATTCTCATGCTGGTACAATGGTATCTACATAGCCAATCCTCTCTGAATCTAACGTATAAATACACCAGACAATCCATGTATCTCATCAGCTCTCTGTCTACGGGATGTATGCTAACCTCTCAATACCCATCCACCTCAACACTGCGTACGATGTGCGCGCTACGGTAACCCATTCTATAGTGCCTCCGAAAGCCGCTCCCGTGTTCCTCCCTTTCTTCCACTCTGCCTTCACTCTCTTCTCTGCCTTCGCTCTCCTCTCCGTCTTCTTCGGTATCTTCGTTGTCCACTTCTCGCTCTTCCTTGATCTCAACATCTTCAATCGTGGGCGCAACACTGTTCTGTCCCACCAGGTGTCGAGGGCTTTGAACTACAGAAATTCTCAGCTTCAACATCAAGGACTGCGATTCGTCGTGTTACCTGTACTCCGTGACACGGACTGATCTAGGGCACTGTTCTCAGGACCTCGGTGGCTTCTTGGTTGACGACCGTGGGTTCTTTCCGGTTCGCGCGCACCATCCTGCGTGGCTCCGGTGGGAGGATTGTTGCACCAGGGAGGGTCATTACACCACTCTGCATAGTATTCGATGTACTCCTCGACGGATTCTCTGTGCCGAGTGCGAGGGCAAGCCTTATCATAGACCTTGAGCTTGTTCAACGGGACCCAACCCGACCTGCAGTCATATGGGAAATCTTGAGCCGCCCGGAAGAAAAGACCTGGAAGGCTGCGCTTGTGGGCCAAGTCGCCATTGTCTTCATAGCCAGGGGCCCAAGGAGGCGGGGTAAGATCCGTGGGTTTTGCACCATCGTAGCATTTGGGGATTGTGGTATGGAGTTCTACCTCCTGTAGGGTCTTGTTGATCTTGAAACGTGGGAAGGGCCCCCACGGAAGGATCATGAGAGGAAAAAAGACCTTGGTCCTGTCATTATACAAGCAGACAATATCGCCCGGCTTTGCATTGACGATTCGGGGATCAACGTCTTTGAAAGCCGCGGGAGGTACCCAATGATTGTTAGGATTCTTCGGCCTTCCGCGTTTCCCTTTCTTCTTTCGTGTATTCGCATGCTTCGGGCGTTCGGATGGCTCTTCATCTCCAGTATCAAGCTCTGTCTCGTCGGGATCATGATCCAGAGGTAGGATACAGAGCGCATTGTTTTTCTCGGCCAGCTCAGCATTGCAGTCCGACACATGGGTGCCCAGCGCCTGAACAACCTGCTCCTCCGTGATATCAAAAAGGCGACCGTGGCTGCGATAGAAATGGTCATAGGCTTCCATAACAGCATCCTCGCCCTGGAACTGTTTATCGCAGTCCTTACACTCCAAGATGTACCAATTTCCTTGGCGAAACGGAAACTGCACGATTCTGTACTTGGCTGGGGCGTCGTTACCCTGAAAGACCTCGCTGAACTTGATAGATCGGTCTGGCGTAAGGGAAGGTGTTATTTCGCCTCGACGACTGCGTTTGACGGGTCGGTTCTCATCGTGAGAGATGTTGGAGGATCTTCGTCGCGATGCAGAGGTTTGGGGCTTTCTGCTCGATATATGTTCGGCGTTGTTGGTCGATGGGAGCTGGGATCTAGCGGTCGCATCGCGCTCTGGCTCGGCTCGTTCCAGACTGTCATTTACTGCAGAGCTGCGCGAAGGTGTAGGGATCGAACTAGCTGGCAAAGGAGCTCTTGGAGCTGGGGGCGTAGCTATCGAATCAGCTGGAAGAGGGTCTCGTAGAGCCTGGGATGTAGAAGCTGCGAGCGCCTGAAGTCCCTCTGGAACCGTGCCCCAATCGGCGAGGAGCTGTTCCAAAAACCGAGCTTTGTCCTTCTCGATTTCCTCCTCGAGCTTGGACTGCTCCAAAACGAGCGTCCTAAACGGGCGGATGTCAATCTTGCCAGCCGTGTCCTCGCGGAATCTCTTAGCATTCTGTTGGACCAGCTCCTCAAGCTGATCGACTCGCCGCTGTCGCGCAAGGATCTCTGGGTTTCTGAAGTAGTTGTCTAGCGCCTGGAGCCGCGGCACCTTGTCCAGGATGGACTTTGAGATTGCGAGGAGATCGTCCATGCTGGACGTCAATCGGGCGGCACTTCACAGGAGAAGATAGAGTGGGAGCATGAGAAGGATGTCATGAATGAACTATCGCAGTCGTATCAGAGAGGGTGAAGGAGGGAGGAGGGAAACAGGAGATGCGGGGGGCTCCAAAGCGCATTGAAGCTGGGAGCCGTGTTTGCTATGATCAGGCTTGAAGCTTGGACCAATTGACGTTGGTCGTTGGTAGCAAACGAGCACGCTAAGTACCAACGAGTAAACGAATAAAGACTAGCGCGGCTCCTTACCTATTGGCACATGATTCCTCTTCTCTCTTGTCTCAGCGGGCAGCGACAGTGAGTGAGACATCCTATACCAATGTAGGAAAAGATGTGAAAGCATATATATTAAGGAGATACTAGAGAAAAAATACATACATATGTATATATATATACACACACAGAAGTGAAACTACGTGACAGTCAGTGAAAGCATGTCTACGCTTGCACGCAAACCCAATAGTCCGCCCACAAGCTCTTACAAGTCGAACCAATAGCAGGATTCCACTTGAAGAGATTGGCCATCGTGATCTTGTAGTAATTCTGAATCGAGGCGCATGTAGTGGTTGACTTAACTAGATGAAACTTCTTACAGTTCTTGGTCAAACCGCTCTGGATATGCGAAGGAGTCGTGACACCGTTGCTTGGCTGGGTAGGAGTAGGCTTTTGTCCAACTACCCCCACGCAGACGTTATAATCAACCCACAAAGCGGTGCATTTGGATCCTATAGCTGGGTTCCATGCATACAAGTCTGCGAATGAGATCTTGTAGTAATCCTGAATTGACGCACAGGTTGTCGTTGATTTGATTTTATGGAATTTGTTACAGCTCTTGGTCATGCCGGCTTGTATTGGCGTGGGAGTTGTGATTCCGTTGCCAGTGCTTGTTGGTGAAGGCGTTTGGCCGATGACACCTACACAGACGTTGTAGTCCACCAAGAGGGAAGTACACTTTGAGCCTACGGCGGGATTCCAGGCATAAAAGTCCGCGGATGAAATCTTGTAATAGTCCTGAATCGAGGCACACGTGGTTGTTGACTTGACTTTTTGGAACTTGTTACAGTTCTTGGTTATGCCGATCTGGATAGGCGTGGGCGTCGTGATTCCGTCGCTAGGCGTTGTAGGAGTCGGGGCTGTCCAGCCAACTACACTGACACAAACCCAATAGTCTACGAGCAAAGACTGGCAATTGGTGCCGACGGCGGGGTTCCAGGAGTAAAAGTCCTTGAGGGGGAGTTTATAGTAGTTTTCTATGGAGTTGCAAGTGGTGGTCGATTTGATGAGGTGGAACTTGTTGCAACTCTTGGTCATGCCTGGCTGGATCGGCGATGGTGTTTCGATCCCGTTGGTAGGCTTTGTGGACTGCGTAGGAGTTGCTGTATGTCCTATGACAGACACACAGACCCAGACATCGGCCCATAATCCTGAGCAGCCAGTACCGAGCTTGGGGTTCCAAGTCGTGAACTGGGCTAGGGTTATGCCGTGCTTGGAGGAGACTGCGTTGCAGTTGTCACCTTGCTCGACAAAGTAGAACTTGTTGCAGTTTGATACCATGCCAGGCTGGATTGGATCGGGTGTCTCGACGCCACTACCGCCGACGGAAGTTGAAGATGGCTTTGTTGGGGTTGTCTTTGAGGGAACGAGCGTGGTAGACGACGGAGGAGCCGTGGTGAACTTGGTCGTGGTGCTGCTGATAGGGACAGGTACCTCTTTCTCTTGAATGCAATACGAGAAATCTTCCTTTAAGTTCCCGCATTCCGCAGTGATGGAAGGGTTCTACCGTCATCAATTAGCTTTGACCGTTATGGGAAGCATTCACAGCAAAGTACAAACCCATCTGATCAGGTCTTCCAAAGACAGGTCCCATGCGTAAGGCATCAGCTCGCATGGAAGTGAGCCGTCGTTGTCGTACCAAGAAGCACAGTTCTGTATGGTTCCCGGGGCTATAGGCATAGAAGGCTTATCATCGCGCCGGTGATAGTGAGATGAGAAGCCAGAGCTGATTTGGAGAAGAAGGGAGAGAGCGCCAAGATGGAGGAGCTTCATGGCGAACAGAAATGAGAGGAAACGTTGAAATGATTGCTTGGTTTGGCAAGTAATATATCTCAAAGTATGGATTATGTTCATACTATATACACTTCACAACCTCTTGGAATTCGGCTATTTCCTCATTGTAGACAAATACCTCTGGACTTGTCTCCATTCACACCATATTTGATCGGTACCACGGTCTCGGATAAATAATATGTAACCACTGATTATTCTTCTTAATTAACGCAACAGTTTATCTCGTCTAATTCAGCCCCCAAAGTTGGCCAGAATAACCTGGTATGAAGAGAAGTTATCTAGACCTACATGAATCAGGTCATCACTCCCAACCAATCATAGCGCTTCACAGCGAGTCAAAAAGGTTAAGTATATGCATATTTTCTGCACGTTGGTTCCAACTGTAATATTGATCGTACGTCCCATTTAATTTTAGCCGAATAAAATCAAATGCTGGGGTTTGCATGTTCCTACGCCTCAATCACTCATATTGACCAATACCGTCTCTGATCAGCAACCTCCAGGTGTCATGGTACGGGCCGCCCTGCCGAGTCAATGCAGGTACCAGGGCACGAATGTAGATAAATATGCGATACAATCCCTTTTCCAAACCCGTTTTCCCCACACAACCAAGTACTGAACCAACAAAGGATTGCAAGCATGAACGCTTCTCTTCTCCTCGGGTCTGTCCGCTGCGTCCCGGTTCCTCTGACCATCGTATCATGCTGACATTGCGATTAGGATATTCCTGGGAACCTTTGCAGTCCTTGGCATGCAGGCGAAGGAGAAGCCTTCGCCACCGTTTCCCATTGACCTTGGCGTCAGTCTCATTTTCCCTCGGCCAAATGAGACGTACCGCCCTATCTACCCCTTTCCCATCGTGTTTGCCCTTACTGGAGCGGCCAAGGCGTGGCCTTATGGCTTCAAGCTGCAGTGGCGTTTAGAAAGAAACTGGACGACTCCCATAAAGAAAGAGGATGTGCCTGTAGTCTATGGATCAGCTCCAGATTGGCTTTACAGCTCAGGGTCGCTTGATCCAGCGACGGAGCCATACTTTGTGATCAACGCCACAGACATCATCTCTAACACTTCTTACACAGAGTGGGAGCTTGGATGGAGTTTGTCAGTTCTACAAGAGTGCTCTCCTGGAACCGAGCGATATTGGAAGTATGGATCCATCAACTTCTCGATATCATCTTCTGGCTCGCTGCCCAGCTACAAGCCAAAAGGGCCCTGCGCCCTCGAGATACAGAACACTCGGTTCTTGGACAATAGAACAACCCCAAAAGAGGTAGCTGGGGATAGGAGGTCCGAAAGCTGCGTGGTGGTCACTGACGAGGAAGGACAAGGTGATCCGTGCAGCATTGATACTGGATCAGAACTGGAGGCTATGGTTGAAGCTGAGATGCTAAGATACGCAAAATGCCCAGATAACCAGTCATGGCCCGATGAGGAGAATCTACTGGGTCCAGACTCTTGTCGACGTCTGTATCCTAGTTCCAAGGACGCCGAGGATGTGGCAAATCACATGTTACCTGCAACTCTGACTGCAGCGGCGATGGCGGCTGCTGTTGTTGCTTTCTTCGCTGTGTAATTAAGTTCTAGTGATCATACTGCTTGGCAAACCTGTGCCGCATTTATATCTCTCATACGGCGGCCGACTTGCTCAACAACAACAAGATTTCCTTGACTCATTGAAGAAAGGGATCCAAGTGAAGTTTCATGATATTTGGCTTTAGGTTATAACTGGAGAAGAACATGAACACTTTACTTGGATACCTTTCGCTCAATATACACGACGTGTACACCATAGGGAATAGACAGCGTGCATTGATGGAGTTCTATTTAATTTATAATCTATAAAGCTAACTTGAAGGCAAGCAGTTCATTCTGCGGCAGGTACAACACCAGTCTCCTTAGTTCTCAGGAGGGCCGATCAGCTGGCGAAGATGTTCAAAACTCTCACCACGTGAAGTGATGGTGTTTACCGGGGCAGAGATGGCAAAGTTCACAAACTTGGTGATGAACTTCACCCATTTGATCATCTGTTTGCCATCCGCAGTTCCCTCATGCTGGCGGAACTCGATCGTGTCATGCTTCTGTAGAGAGGTGAAGTTGACCTATGATACAATTGTTCCTATTTAGATTACCTACTATAATAATAGATTTATTTATATAAATGTTGTCGGTCCTGAAATGATGCAGTCCTGGAGCGCTGCCGTCCCGTCCTTTATAGGTACCTACTTATTAGGGGCAAATACCACCAGGTATATAAATTGACAGCCCGCCCAAAGCTTAACACTATAAGCATCAATCAGCATGTACTCTCTTTCCTTTAAGTTTACATCTTGGTAATAATGTATAGAGCTAAATATGTTTTTTCTTTTAATATTTTAAACCTAAAGGATATTTAATTTTCGTTTCCTCTGGCTCTAGTTTGTGATGGCGAAAGCTGCTAGGTTGCCATTACCTTAGTGAAACAATTTGCTAGGTAGGTACCTAGTCTACCTACTTACCTAAATACCTTACCTAGGTAGTAGGCCACAATATCAAATAAATGCATACATAAACAGTAATAATTTTACAAATCAATCAAATCAAGAGTATCGTAATTATAATTTTTCAACAGGAATATAAGCTTTTGTCTCTGACACGCTGCAAGAGTTGACTCTTCTATTATTTAATACCGCCTTTCCCCAAGTTTATTTGCCAGTAAAATTTCCTCTTTACACACACAGAATTTTTGATCACCATTGCCGCCTCTTCTCAACCACGACCTCTTTTTGTGTACGGCACGCTTCGGGCGTTACCTCTGCTTGCTTGGGTATTGACGGGAGATGCCACACAGACAAGTACAGTAGCAGCCTTGGCCCGACCAGCCAGGGTCTCAGGCCACGCAAGGTTTACCGTCAAGCACTGCGATTATCCGGCAGTAATCAAGAAGGATTGTCACGAGGTCGACGGGTATGTCCTTCTCCTGCAGACCATATCCCAGCGAAAGAAGCTAGATACCTTCGAGGGCGAAATCTACACCCCGACGGCTATCACAGCAACCCTCGATGACGGAACTACGATGGAAGCAGACATCTATCTCTGGGGTGGTGATTCAGAGGCCTTATCTACTGAGCCCTGGGAGCTGGAAACCTTCATTAAAGAAAGACTGGAGGACTGGCTAGACCTCTTTGAAGGCATGGAGTTGGTTGGGGACTCCGATACAGAATAAAGTTGGACAGACTGACCGGCTCGGAAAGCGAGCGATTTGTGTGGCTGGCTGATGGGACAGCTGCTGTCACTATCACTGACTCTGTCACACAAACTGTGACTGGCCAAGAGACCATCGTCACCACTTACACAACAACAGTCGCTGGAGCTTTGTCCACAAAGACGCAAGCTATCACCGCCACTCTGGTATGCTTTGCTAGCAAATGCTATTCCACCAGCTCTAGCGACGTTGCCGTCTATATTTTATCGAGATCAAGGGCACCGATTGCGATAGCCACAACGGCAACTGGGACTCGACTGCTCACGGAGGCTTGTGCCTTAGTTATGACTATATCCGGTTTACTGCGTATTGCCATTGTAGGGCCCAGAAATAGAATAAGCTTTTATTGATTCGCGCTCCACGATTGGCTAAGAGCAGCCCCTTTTATGGGACCCTCTAACTTAGAGGCGACGTCAGCTTACCAACTAAAGTAAACCAACTTTTTCTTCAACTTTGTTGATTTCTCAAACTGGGATATCTTTTTATCAGAAAAGTGATGACCTATCCCTATGTCTTCGAAAAATTCTCGAAATCTCTTGATCCCATGTATTCAACTTGCTTTACTAAGCCAGATACTACCAGCCTCAGCTGAGCAAATCTGGCAAAACAAACCGTGGATTCGGAAGTATCCATGCAGCCGCGGATATCAAGGCGTAGGTTCAATTGAGATCAATCCTTTTTGGATCGACAGCTTTCGGGGGTCGTGGAATGTCGATGCAAACAGAAGCTCAGCGACCTTGGAGTTGAATATCCTGGCTGTGCATAATGCATCTCTTATGGACTGTCAAGACATTGATGTATCTTTGCTAAGAAATTCCATTGACTTCCAAGTTCTTGGCCGCTCAGTTGGAAAGTTGGATAATTTCTCAAGCAACTGCCCTTTACCCATCACAGATACTTTGACGCCGTCAGTATAACGTTTATCTCTCATGAGCTTGCCAGAGTGCTAATTGAATAGATAGGATTGGACAGACGCGTCTGAGCTCCTATCATCTGCTGTACAGCTTTGAAAGCACACATCAATTTCAAACTCTCGAGTCAACGTTGCGCTTCAGGCAAGCCGATGGCCAAGAACTTGATTGTGGGAAAGCGAAAATCACCCCGGACTTGGGCGACAGCATATCAGCAGCTTTGACATTCGTGCCACTTGCCATTCTGATCGTCGTCACTCTCTCATCATGGCGAGTGAACCACAGTAGTCTCACCTACACCCATGGCCTCAATGCCAGCTCATTGTGGTCAGTGGTTCTGGAAATAACAAGCTACCTTCGCTACTTGCAATTCGCTTTCATAACGGCATCGATAAGCATTGAATATCCCGGCTTCTTTGTCCCTGCAGTGAGCAAACTCTCCTGGGCTTCTTTGTTATACTGGTCAGGTCCATTTAGGAGTGGATACATGTATGAGGGGCCGACAGGTGGTATGTACACCAGCAATGCTTCCTATGGACTTGGTTTCATGACACAGATGCTTCGATACCCTAATATGCTCAATACTCTGGCGAACTCTCTTATCAACCTTATCATATTGACTTCCCCGATATTCTTTTTGTTATTGCTCTCGTTCTGGACCTTCTGTGGTTCTAGTTCTGTGCATTCGCTCCCTTTTCTTTCGATTCTGCAGAAGGCTGCCTGGACAACTATTAGCGTTGCACTTTGCTTTTTCAGTGTGCCTTTACTTTCATACATCTCGTATGATCTTATTCTCGTTGGTTACCTACCAAACTATCGGATAGGACTAGCAGTCGTAATGCTACTCATAATCCTCGGGGCCGGTCACTTTCTCGTCCAAGTGCTGGATGACCAAGCCGGTGACCAACCGAAGCCACCACGACCCAGCCGATTGGCAACAAATAACCCTAGTGTGAATTTCCATACACTATGGCGGTTACTTTGTCGTCATATACCGCACACGATGCCGCTTTTGCAAGCCATTGGCGTTGGCAGCCTTCAAGGCTTTCCTCTTGCCCAGGTCTTCATGTTGATTGCTTGCGAAACCTTGATCTTTATTTCGCACTTGAATTCAAAACGAAGCATACTGGTCCAAAGACTACCGATAATATACACATCAGCCATGCGATTGATTCTTTTGTTCCTCACGAGCATATTTGCTATGCCTATTACCGAAGCCACGAGACAATGGATTGGATACATGGTATTGATTTTGCATGGACTTGCCATACTTGCTGGATTCTTCATCAAGCATGCATGGAACTTATACGAGACTGTATTTATAGGCGAGGCTATCGACCGAGATTCCTCAAGCCACACCACTGGTAGAGATTCTGATCCGGTTCCTGTGAGCCTTTTGCAAGAATCATTTTAACTGCTTGCTAATTTCTTTCTGCAGTCTATCCGTATGGATCATCTAGACACACATTCAACCGCAGATCTCCTTGAGTATCGTCGGGCCCCAAGCAGAGAACCCTCGACAAGAGATTTTCAACCAGATCCATCGACATTTTACAGACCACCGAGGTCTGGGGCAACAAGCCCTGCTTATCACGCACCTCGAACAGCCGCCATTGTGATAAATCCAAAATCACCACCAACTGACGGCAGCGGTCCTAGCACAGGGCACTTTAGCATAGATCTGGCCCTATCAGAGGTAGCATTTCAGCCAGGCATCGACTACTCGCTTCGCGAGTCTGACAGGTTCTATGGAATTGATGAGGAAAGGGTGTTCGTCTCGTCAACGTCAACTCCGGAAGTGGATACAAATCCAGGGCTTTCGCCAGGGATGAGGCATGATGAAACGCATAGGGGTCAATTGAAGAATAAACTGGTGGCTGGGCTTGCAAACGCATTTACGAAGCCCAGGCCAAAGGTACAGGAGAGTGGATTTCAGGTCAAGAGACCAGCGAGACCACCTCGGTCGACACCGAACACGTGAATCCGAGTTTCTATGCAAAATAAATATCGCATATAGCTGAAATCGTCTAGCAATAATGTCGTTGTTGCCGTTTAACCAAGATATGGCTTACATTTCTAACTCATACTATTTCAAACCGTAAAATGGATTGAGCTTGCTCATATAAATACTCATATCCCAAGGCACATGTCTCTCAAAGCATCTATTGGTTGGTTGTCTACCACAAAATCAGCCCCTCACGCCAAGAATTGCCTGTCGCCTTTTTATTCATGATCATTACGCGCAGTCTTCCTAGGCAAGCTCATACATGCATTTCACGACTGCCAGCACCGATGAAATTGACTAAAGCTCGTTGCCTCAACCTCTGCCCAGGCTTAAACTTGCTGATCATTTCCTTCTAATCATGAAACCAATCTTCGATCAGCGTCAGGCTGTACGAAGAAACTTTATTTAAGCTGTCAGCGTGCCAACGGCCAACTTTGGCAACGTAATTCAGTCCCCGATCGATATGGACCTTGAAAGTCAGGGTGACATTACCATCACTGCTATACTGCGTTATGCGTCACCAGACAGAGTATCTCGTAAAGCGTCGGAAGAAGCTTACACTCTTATCAACGAAGATCAAGCTGTATTTACAGCAAGTCCTGATTTCTGGTGCTGGTCAAAGCTGTAATGGAAGCCTGTCAAGAGGCGTGTCTTCATTTTGAGGCACGAAAATACCTCGATAAGGTTTTCTGGAATTCAAACAGTTTGGACATTGTACTTTGCAGCCAGTTAAATGCAGAAGTACCTACTGAGAAGAAAACACATCGACAGCATGCGGCGAGAGTATAACCGGAGAATCAGAGAAGGTCCTGGAGGTCTTTGGTTCTCTCTTGATGAGCTAGTCGCTTTACAGTAGCATTATCTAGATCGCTTTAGAAAGGACCCAGAAAAACATGGCATGCGATTTGTTCGATTTTCAACAACTGATTCTTTGGTCATTTACCGAAATGACTTAAGAGTGCTACACGGAAGAGATTGCATGTTGATAATGCCAATATTCTCAGTCAAAAATGCCATACTCTTTAGAATGCTCGCTGTGAAACGAGATTTGAACGCTCGTCTTTTGGGTTGCGGAAGTCATGTGGCTTATAGACAAGACAAGAGGCCAATGAAGACCCCGGCTCATATTGAAAGTCTGTTGGCCGACTTGCACGGTAGATTGTTGCCTGGTGGGCAGCAAGATATGAACCTCTATTGGACCTGAAGAGATAAGGGTCCAGGGAGGGCAATCAGAGCTCTCAAGAGGATGTCAACGTCCTACTTGCTTGTCAACTCGCTAAATATGTGTCTTCTTCAGATCTCTATGACATTTTCACTTCCCCACGGTAGTAATACTCATGTTGGCGGCTTTTTCAAGAGGCGAAAGAAGGGCAGTAGCAATATTCACTAGAGTTCTTTTTCTATAGTCTATGTACATTTTCCTGAGTCAATGACTCTGAGCTTGGCTTTACCTCGCCCCCTGATATCATCCCCAAAATCGACCGCCCAGATTTCTCCCCAAGTGTCAACATCGCAAACCTTTGTATCCAGTTCCAGCTCGGCTGCTTGCTAGGATTATGCGCTATATGCAGAACATCCGGTGGGCAGTGACTCTCCATATGCATCTTCCTCTCCTCCGTCTTCTCCGGCCCTTCAGGCGGGATCGTTATAAAGCTCTGGAGAATCGTAGCGTCACTCGCCGCCATATTCGTAAGAACATCCCGCAGCAATTTCCTTGGTAGGTAGTAACCTCTTCCCTGATCGCTAAGTCCTTTCTGGGCTATTAAAAGCGTGCCTCTTGCTTCTTTGGGATCTGAGTCTCCGACATCTAATCCAGACCCCGTAGTGATATGCTCTGATTCGGTGGATGTTGTCAAAGATTCTATCTTGTTTAGGGATAGAAATGCTAGCATTGAGAGGAAACGTGTTAGCATCATGTTTCCGCGTTCGAAGCTGTGTCGAAGATAGTGAATTCGTAGAATGGTCTCAAAGAACCCTCGGTATTTGGAGAGAGACTTTTGAAGTTCTTGTTTCTCGATGGGTAGATTCGGGGCTTGTATTTGCCTTCCTGGTGCGAGAATCTCGTAGAGCTGGACTATAACATAGAAGTAATGTAGACTATCGGATGTTAACAACTGTCGATGATTTTTACCACCAAGATGTAATGTTTTAGTGAGACATGGTCAACGTACTGTATCTTCAATTGTGAAGGCGAAACAATCTTCGTTGGCGAAAGTGGTTCCGGCATAGCTTTATACCATGTATCCAATCTTTGCGCTATTTTAATGATCCTTGTGGCCCCATTATGTAACAAGTAAGAATCAGTTGAATCTTTTTCAACTTCTAGCATTGCCTCGTTAAGAACGACGCTAAAGTCCATCTTTGCTTTGAACACCAAGCCAAGCCGCAATGGCACCAGTGTTGAACTTGAAGGATACTTGAGCCAGATCTCACTAAACCACTCTGGATCGCGATCAGGATCGGGAAGGGGTGTCTTGGGTGGTGCTATCAGTAACGGCTGGGTCATGAATTGGTAACTCAGCGTACTTATTTTGTCAGCTATTGAATAGATGCATGAGGGGTATCTTACCATTGCCAGTGAAACAAAGACCAGGCTGTAAGATCATATGAGTTTCTCAACTTCTTGTTCATTATGTACGTCGTCGGTTCAAATAGCCCCAACTCATCGGCTATTTCTATTGACCGAACCAGGAATGCTGAGGATAAATGATCCATATCAAACATATTGACAATAGTGTCCACGACAAGGGCTGCCTGCAACGTTGTCAAACCTCTGTTATGCGTCACCTCCACTATCCAGAGCCTTTTCGCTTCTTCAAGGAATTTATAACCAAGACTATTGGGGTTCCAATACTCTGCGGACTCGGATACATCGTTTCGACATTGCTGACATCTTATGAGCATAGGATTGTAGTAGATGAGGGGGACTTACACATCCAACTGCCAAAACAGCGTTGACGAGAAGCGATGAACAAAACGTATTAGATCCATTGATCATATCATCTAAGAGGTAGTCCTTATGAAAAAAAGTGAAACAGTCGTATTCTTGAAGGAAATAAGCACGTATAAGCTCCCTCATCGTATCGTCGCTGGCATCCACAGTAGTCCATTTCGAAGGCACTATCTCATCCAGTCTAGAGTCAACTATGGTTGCTGCATGATGAGGCCTCAAATACTGTGCCCGATATCCCAAATCCGTTTCTGTAAACTCCGGAGAGGCAATACTAACAACATCATCTCTTATGCTCCACTCATGTATGAGAGATCTCATGAAGGGATTATCGTCAGTCTGAAGATATGTAGGCATGAGTGGAGAGTCGATAAACTGATAACGAAATCTAGTTTCTGGCTCAAGCTGTACTTGGAGGAGTAGGTCGGCGCTTGATAGTTGGCGCATCAACGTTTCGGCATCGACACCAGCTTGAATCCGTCGTACGATTTCTAGTGCATCAGATCGTGGCCGTGTTTGAATAGCTCGATATACGGCCGCTGCAGGGTGAGATTCTAGAAGTTCCTCGTACTTCCCACGATAGTCTGTATCTGGCGGCAGTCTGTAAACACACTCGGACTTCCGTGCCCGGCATTGGGAGCATACCGGCCGAGCTCCGTTACACTATACAGACCGATGACTTTCTGTGCCAGGAATCAAGAGAGAGAGATCCATGCTGACCTTTATTTTCTTCTGTCGACATAGTTCACATGCCAAAGCTATTGGGGCTCGTTTTCTTGTCAGGGGAGCTGTTTGGTAGTGCTTAGAACTCTCAGCTGGCTGGGGACGAGCAGCTGGTAGCAAGCGTCGAGGTCCGCTACTTTGAGAGGTATCTTGAGCTGATGATGTCGATGCATCGGAAATACCTGCCGTTCTATGGGGTATCATCTTTGGTAAGTTGATGTAGCTCAGTAGAAAATCAAAACTGCCATGATTTGAACCAGAGTGATAGCAGAAGAACAAGGCCCTGGTTTTGAATGGTGAGGTCATACAGGCGCATGATTGACCCACAAAGATATCTCTCGGTTTATTAATTACAAAATTTTATATGCTTTTTCATGTTCGAAATATGATGTCATGATGGTTGAAGGATGATGCGCTTTGTGTCTTGGGGGAGCCACAAGAGTGGCTCTATGAGAGGTGTCGTCTGGTTCGTCCAGTCACTTCCTCTGGGCTATGTCCTGTGATTTTGGTAAGCTCGTTTATTGTGGTAGAGTGGAAGAGGATGAGAGAGTCTTAATGCTGACTTGTCGTTGAGGCTACAACACTTTAGCAGCCCATGTTGTTATTGCCTCTTTCATCGCATCAATCGCTACCTTATTCAACACACTTTAGAGATGAAAAGTCGGTACACATTGCATCAATCTGAGGGCTAGGCACCATACATATCAGGCTATACTGTTGCAGAGGAATATCTCCATTGCATTGAGCTGTTTAACATGTTGCTTTACTGAGACCATAGAGATGGCGATTGAATCTTGATCATCCATTACACTCTGGTAAGCTCGTTTTGAAAATAAAAAGATCCTTGTTTCCTTGCGATATTCCTTGGTGATCTAGAAGATCCGTGATGACGATCAACCCTGAAACCGCAAGGTGTAGAGCCCATCAGCAATCTCACATAATCCAAGATCGAATTAGGAATTAAAAGAATGTATCAAAGATGCATAAAGGTGGATATCGTCATCTGAATCCCGTTCATAAACCCGAATTCCGGCCTCGAATCTCACATTTGCCTTCTCCACCATCAGATGGCCGATCCAGATCGGCCTATTATGCAATATTGAATACCACTCTCCGGGTTTCAAGGTCGTGGCTTCCAGACTATTGAAAATCCAGGGTCCTCGTCGGCGGGAATTGCCCAAACCGCTGATATGACGCACCACACGATCTGCGCCAGCATGTGCCACTATTCCCAACGTGGTCTTACCCAGCGCTGTCAGATTTGTGGTGGGGATCATCTCGCCTCACAAGCCAAGTATATAAGATCATAAAAGAAATAAAGTTTACTTGTATCATGGCGAGAATACTGCAGTTGGCTTGGAATATCAATCTCTTCGTTCGTTATCATGCCTGGTGTTCCAAAAAGTCGAGGCTGTCACTCTTGTCTGAAGCAGAAGAAAAAGGCGAGTTCAAATACTTCCCTAGGAAAAGCTTTACGAATTTACTTATATCTGCTAGTGCGACCAAGCCCAGCCAGCTTGCTCAAGGTGTGCTCGGCTTGGAGTCACATGTGTCGGCTCAGGCGAACAGAAATATGTCTTCAAACCAGTATCGTTCACCAAGCCATTTAAAACCAGTTTTCCAAAAGCACGAAAACGAGAGAGGCCCTCTCAGATACCCATTTTACATAAGCCTCAAAACTCCTTGACTCTTCTCGAGGCCAAATTTGTTGCGGCACTGGGATCAACAGACTTTCGCTTTGGTGTTCATTGTTACGGCGATTTTCTAGACCATATTCCCAGAAGGCTAGGTCACAGCCATGCTCTCGATGTTTCGGCTGATTTGATGATGTGTGTCTTGCCTTATCATTATAAACACGAGATCCCTTCTCAGGTTCTGGCCAAGTATGGCTGTGCTTTGAGAGTATTGAACGTCTCTGTGAACGGGGCAAATACACGTCTCAGTCCCGAGGATCTTGCAGCCTTTCACATTACAATGATATGCCAGGTATTCACTTTTCTCATCTATCAATCAGGCAACTAACATCTCAGTAGAGCTGGCTGGGACGAGCAGATGGGAACTGGAAGAGTTATGGGCAGGTCATTATGCGGTTCATGGACATAACAAGCGACAAAAGCGGTAATGACAGTTTGAAACTCGAGTCACTTGAGTGTTGGCTACCGTGTCTCTTTCTTCAATCTCTCTTCGACCCATTCATCAATATGGAACATCATGTCGCTTGTCTGAACTCACAGTCGCGCCACAACGCATACGGCCAAGATTTAGATTTTGATATTCGAAGTTTTCAAGGGCAAAGGTTAGTCAGGATACCAAGCCTGTTGCAGGAACCTCTGCGACACCTGGATGAAATCAAAAACACGTATCAAGACTTGCGAGACGACCATGCAAGACTACAGCGCCATTTCGAGAGCCTAAAAAGGGAAGAATCTCCTTCTGAGGACTCACTCGGTCGACCAGGCCTTGGCTACAAGTTTCAGGTCATCGATGGAATCCTTCTCACGGCAGCACTAGCCTTGAACAGAATACTGCGAACAGAGTTTTCAAATGATAGCATCTTGCTTCTGGAAGCATCAACGTTGGCGAACGAACTCATCACACTTGCTAGAACGGTATCCCAATACAGACCTCTTGGCGCCAGCTACATCCCACCATGTCTGGTAGCTGCAGTAAGTTGTTTTCCGGCTAGCACGATCTCCTCCATATTTCACATTACTGATCAATCCTGAAGTGGGCAACGACGAGTGCTTTGGAAACCCAGAAAGATGAGATTGAGGCGTTGCTTGCAGAATATCAGCACGATTACGCCCGTATAAAATGGATAGATCAGGCTAAATTGCTAAAGAGATTTAATGGGACGCTGCTTAGACGACTATCTAGATCGAATAGTTGGGACAAAATCGAGAAGTCTAACAACGATGGAGATCCAGAGATGTTGATGGTCCATTGTAAGGCAGCGTTTGGGTCCATTGGCAGCTACTTCTTCTCGTCAGGCTGAGGCTTTAGTCGTCAAGCTTGGAAAGTTCATAATCGGTATGAAGGCTGGCCAGAAAAGTAAGGCTCGATTTTCGTCATGGTGAGAAAATTATATATTATTCATGCCAACGAGTTGACATCATTAAAACTAGACATCATTATTAGAGTCATGCCCCATATCAATATTCCCGTCAATTTTCAACTGCTAACAGCAGATTAAAGAAGGAAGATCGCTCCAAGCGCAACACCAGCAACGGCAATGAGAGAACCCTCCATGGCTCGAGCCGCATTAGGCGCACGAGTAGTAGCCGCAGCAGCAGGCGTAGAAGTAGAAGCAGCCTCCTCAGTCGATTTCGTCTTCGATGGCAGTACAGGAGCCACAGTAGTCGATCCAGTCGCCGCCGTGATTCCAGTTGATTCACTCGGTTCAGCCGATTCAGATGCGCCATGCTTCGTCGTAGTCCTCGTTTCAACCTCAACCACAGTACTAGGCTCAGCAGTTTCCGTCACGGCTGTCTCCAAAGTCGTCTCAGCAGCTGTAGCAACAAGCGTAGTTGAAGGTTTCCAGCACGAGAGATACGAGGTTCTGATGGTTTCAGAGCCAGTATATCCAGCGCATCCGGGGACGCCAGTCTTGGGAGGTGCTCGACCGCCGCCGCAGTCGAGAGGATCACATATCATGCCATCGTCGGGATCAAACCAGTGCACGATTTTATCTTCGCATGTTGTGAAGCTGTGAGTTGAACAGCCGAATCCAAGGGCTTGCTCGGCGAGCATGAGCAGTGGGATGGCAGCCAAAAGAGTTGAATTGACCATTCTGAAGGTTCTCTAACGAGTGAATCTTGTAAACGAGTGACAAGTTTAACGAGAGATTTGACGTGTAAGATTCTGACGTGGGGGATGGCCGTGCTTTAAACGAAAATCAATCTCACAGGGGTCTTGACAATATTGCCCGGTGACTCCATGAGGCAGCTGTAACGTATGATCTTTAGCGTTCGCCAAATCATTCTGCTGGCGGCTGAACTGTGTCCTATGACCTTTAAACAACCCATGCAGTAGGAGATTGCGGTAGAAGCGAATGGGTTAGCTCAACAAGGAAGAGCTGTGATTGGTTAGCAGAGCTCGTAATCTCTTTGCTGTGCCGTTCTTCCATCCCCTGTAGAAGGAATACGACCAACTGCGCCTTGCTGTTAAGGTCGTGTCGCTGACGGATCGACTTCAAGGATTAGAATGTGTTAAAGGAAATCATCGTGTTGAAGAGAAGATGTCGTGGTCAAAGTCGAGATAGACAGACCAGATCCTCTCTTCTAGAACTGGAAACTTATGTAAAATTAGATATGTATAGCATCTCGCGACTGATCAAGTCGTCAATTGATTTTTTCATTCAAGGTAGCCAGATAAGGTCCATTATCAGAATGCTTGTAGTTGGGAGGCGGTAGCGGAAACTAAAAAGAAAGAGAAATATCTCATCTCAACACGACCACGAAGCTAATGACTCTAATTAGTATTACACATGCTTCTGTTAGTAATTATACTCGTGGAAAAGTATAACGAATACAATCAACCAATCATCTCATTTCTTTGAAATACCATGACTGTATTTCATCCATGCCTCCAGGTCCCGGGTAGTGAATCCGGTTCCGATACCGGCCGACCGGTCGATTAAAATTCCGGCGGGGTGGTGCCGTTCGCGACTCATTACATCCCATTTCCCAACGAGGGGAACCAAGAATTTTCCAGACATCAACAAGCGAAACAACAATGGCCGACGACTCGACACATACGCAATCGCAAGTATACCTCTCCACGAGAGGTGGCGACTATGGTGTACGATATAACAATCTACAGCAACAATTGACACTCTGCTGACCTCTGAAAGCTCTCCTTCGAGACCGTTGTCCTGAAGGGATTGGCTGCCGATGGCGGTCTTTTTCTCCCCCATGAGATCCCCGCTGCGACAGAATGGGTGCGTACGAGCGATCAATACCGATTCCCCATGCCCTTCCTGGCTGCGGTTGAATGAGGGCTTAACGATTAACGCGATACTAGCAAAGCTGGAAAGACCTCTCGTACCAGGAATTGGCCTTCCAGATCTTCAGCCTCTACATCTCCCGCAGCGAAATCCCCGCCGACGACCTACAAGGCATCATCAACCGAAGCTACTCGACATTCCGCGCCCAAGAAGTCACGCCCCTCGTCCAGCTGAAGGATAACCTGCACCTCCTCGAGCTCTTCCACGGCCCAAGTTACTCCTTCAAGGATTGCGCGCTGCAGTTCCTGGGTAACCTTTTCGAGTACCTCCTTGCGCGAAAGAACGAGGGCAAGGAGGGCAAGGACAGGCATCACTTGACTGTTGTTGGTGCGACGAGTGGTGATGTGAGTCATGCTGTGGCCTGATTGCGGTAATATCCTGACGTGTGTTTAGACTGGATCCGCTGCTATTCACGGTTTGAGGGGCAAGAAGGATGTGTCTGTTACTATTCTGCATCCAAAGGGCCGTGTCAGCCCTATCCAGGAGCTTCAGATGACGACGTGCACCGATGCCAACGTGCACAACCTCGCTGTCACTGGCACATTTGACGATTGCCAAGTGAGTACGCCTTTCACACGCCCTTCTCGTCGCGCTAATAAATTGTTAGGACATCGTCAAGGCCCTCTTTGGCGACCCCGAGACCAACGCCTCCCTCAAGCTCGGCGCTGTCAACTCCATCAACTTCTCTCGCATCCTCGCCCAGATCGTCTACTACTTCTACTCCTACTTCACCCTGGCCAAGAAGTCCTCCACCTTCAAGGTCGGCGACAAGGTCCGCTTCGTCGTCCCCACCGGAAACTTTGGCGACATCCTCGCCGGCTACTTCGCCACCCGCATGGGTCTCCCCGTCGACAAGCTTGTTATCGCGACTAACGAGAACGATATCCTTGATCGATTCTGGAAGACTGGAAAGTACGAGAAGCAGCCCGCCAAGGGCCCTGAGGCTCAGGGTGGTCTGGAGGTCGATGGTGTCAAGGCCCATGAGGAGGGCGTCAAGGAGACTCTTAGCCCTGCTATGGACATTTTGGTTTCGAGCAACTTTGAGCGTCTGCTTTGGTTCTTGGCTTACGAGTTTGCTGCTACCGTTGGTATGGATGTTGAGTTCAACCGCAAGCAAGCTGGTCAAGAAGTCGCCGCTTGGCTCAAGGATCTCAAGGTCAAGGGCGGGTTCGGCCCCGTCTACGTGGACGTTCTTAACAGCGCCCGCAAGACCTTTGAGAGCGAACGTGTCAGCGATCCTGAGACCCTCGAGACCATCAAGAGCATCTACGAACAATTCAGCTACGTTCTCGATCCTCACTCCTCCATCGGCGTCACCGCCTCTCTCCGATCTGCCCAACGTACCGAGGCCAACCTTCCTCACATTTCTCTGTGCACAGCTCACCCTGCCAAGTTCGCCGGTGCCGTTGAGCTTGCTCTCAAGGATGAGAAGGACTTTAACTTCCAGGAGAAGGTTCTTCCCGAGGAGTTTGTTGGTCTCGAGAAGTTGCCCAAGCGAGTTTCTGATGTTTCGAATGACTGGAAGGCTGTGAGGGAGCTTGTTAAGGAGCAGGTTGAGAAGGAGCTTAGCGGACAGCGATGAATGTGAGATGAAAGGTATTGGTTCTGGGTTACGAATGCATATTTAGAGGGTAAAAATGATCAAAAGACGAATTAGACATATTTTCTGAGTTTGAAGATGGCCAAAACATGAGATGACGAAGTAAATATCGTTCATCCGGCGTCGGGATAGATAGCATCAATGTCCAATCTCAGTTCTTTCTAACAATTCTGCCTTGCTATGATTTGTTGAACCATTTGTTGACGCTATTGATATGACGGAGTCGCACGTGGCTTGAGCTTGAGATTTGGCTGGTGTAAGTGAACTGCCAAGCCTATGAAATATTCAGCTGCGACGATGATAAAGGCCCTACGTCCTCGATCAAATTTCGATCATTTGTCAAACCACAACTAATAGATCATTCAATATCATTTGGCAACAATGGGACCTCATTTGTTCACTTTGCCCTTGCTCTCATGTCTGGTCAGTGTATCATCTGCAGCTAACACTGGACGTGGCCATCCAGCAACCATCACTCTCACCCCGACCTCCTGAGGCGCCGAAGTCTTTGATCTTGAAGAAAAGCGCGCATAGTGCTTTCAAGCTTGTTACAAGACTTATGGAAACTACAAGTCTTGTTCTAGAGGAGGTGCTGTTCAGTGCTGGTGTAATGAGTCTGATGATTGGGTTGAGAGGGAGGAAGACTGTGTTTGGGATATCTGTGGCCCTTCTGCTTATAACCGTGAGTTTCAATCTATTGGGGGTGTGTTGGATAAAAGGCTGACTTTGTGTTAGTCTATGCGACTGTTTTGAGGAGGGTTTGTGAGAGTGTTACGGCTTCTGCTAGTCAGACCATTGAAACTGGATCAATGGTTCGTTAGAAAATAACTGAGCTCGTGAGGTAGTCTACTAACATGGAACTGTCTGTTGATAAGACGACCGCTTCAACTTCAGCCAAGATTACGAGCATAGTGGAAGACGAGTCTGCAAGCAGAGCTGAATCTGAAACAACCGCTCAAGCTCAAGTCACAGCGACTTCACCTTCTAGTATTGATTCCGCAAGAAATGTTACTGAAGCAGCAACAGCTACGAGTGCTGAGCTCAATAGTGCTTGGAAAATGGGTTTAAACCAGGGTACTAACACTGACTTCTCTAATGGCCTTCTAAAGATATACTAAACTTTACTTAAGTATCCTCATTACTCAGGATAGAGGCCTTGAGCTTTCTTACCCCCAAGGGGGTATTTATCCGAATGTAAAGGTCTGCGTCAACGAGACTGTTGTTAGTGTCGGTGCTTATCATTGGTTGGATACTAACACGCTCCTACGTCACTGTGCAACAGAGTTCAAAAGCACAAGACTAACCTCAGTGTGGACCTTAGTAAAGTCAGAGAACCCTTATCACTTACCGATACTAAATTGTCTAATTCATTCCGAGGATCAGATATCTCTAGTAGGCTGTGTCACTGTGTCATCGCTCCACAACGTCCCTTGAAAGATAGCAAAGGCGAATGTGGGACCCCAGACCCTTTTGGGTATATCAAATAGTTCCCTGGTAAATGATCGTCACTGAGCTGAAGAAATGGTTCTACATGTGAGTCAACAAATTCGAAACCATGGAAGGGTGCAAGGGTCCGTTGTTTGATTTCCTCTATCAGACTTGGGTCTGCGGCAAATCCTTTGGGTCTTATTTAAGGTGCTCTTGGCGAAATGCCCTAAGAACTTTGTATTTTAACATGATGCAAGTTCATGCTATGAGACCAACTACTCGAGAATACTGAATTTGAGACATGAACAATGATAGAAACGTGGCAGATCATACTGGCTGGTGCTACCCTTTCGGGGTACCTGATGGCCTCACTACACACAGAGAACCAGAAATCAATGTTTTTGCTTGGCTTCTTAGGGACGTTGCATATAGAGACAGCACTTTGGTGCTTTTACAGGATCATCATCCGCTCTCGATTCATATCGCCTCTTCGACGTGTTCCCACGCCTGGAGGAAACCACTGGCTTTGGGGTCACGGGATGAAGCTATATCGAGAGCCATACTGCTCACCAGTGAGAGAATGGTAAGTAGGTCTCTACCTCAATCCCATTAAAAGCAGCTCACATATCTGGGTAACAGGGCCGAAACAGTCCCAAACGATGGATTCTTACGATACCTGGGCTTCTTCAACGCCGAGCGAATAGTTCTCACATCCCCCGAGGCTCTGCATGAAGTCCTCGTTACCCAGAACTACTCTTTCCCAAAACCTACGAGCTTGAGAGAAACAGCAGGGCGATTCTTAGGAATCGGCCTTATCCTCTCTGAAGGTGATGCCCATAAGCTGCAGAGAAGAAGCATGAATCCTGCTTTTGCACCGAGAAACATCAGGCCTCTGTATCCACTATTCTGGGAAAAGACGAGAGAAATGATCGAGAGAATCACGGCCGATAAGCTTGAGATGGTGGAGGTCGAAGAGTGGGCTTCAAGAATAACTCTGGACCTGATCGGTGTAGCAGGCTTGGGGCGGGACTTTAGAGCCATACAAGGCGGCCAAAATGAGATGGTCAAGGCATATAACATCGTGTTTCAACCATCAGCTCAAGCTCGTATGCTGCACCTCATCGAGAGTCTGGTTCCAGCATGGGTTCTCACAGCTTTACCTATTAAGCTCAACTCGGATATGAGCCAGGCAGCCCGGTCGATACGAGAGACGTGCAGAGACATAATCTCCTCGAAGCAGAAGAAGCTGAAGGAGAAGAAATTGGATGACATGGATATCATGTCTGCGGCGATACGGACTGGGACATTCACTGAGGATGGACTCATTGATCAGGCCATGACATTGCTTGCTGCTGGTAAGATGTGCTCTCACAAAGTGTCACTAAAAGCTAATAGTTCTAGGCCATGACACAACGGGAGCGGCATTTACATGGGGCGTCTACCTCCTCGCCAAACACCCAGTAATCCAAACCCGACTCCGCCACGAAATCCGCCAACGTCTCCCCCCTCTCTCTCAAGCGAAAGAATCCCCAATCTCCAGCGTCAGCATCGACTCAATGCCCTATCTCCAAGCCGTCTGCAGCGAAATCTTACGCTTCTACGCACCCGTCCCCCAAACTCTCCGCGAAGCAGCCCACGACACAACCGTCCTCGACCAACTCGTACCAAAAGGCACACGCATCGTCATAGCACCGTGGGCTATGAACCGCTGTAGTAAGCTCTGGGGATCAGATGCACATTTGTTCAAGCCCGACAGATGGTTGGGCGAGAGTGCGCATGGAGGTGCAGAGAGCAAATATGGGCTTTTGTCGTTCTTGCAGGGTCCGAGGGTGTGTATTGGACAGGGGTTTGCGAGGGCTGAGTTGGCGTGTTTGGTGGCGGGATGGGTTGGGAGCTTTGAGTTTGAGTTGAGGGATGGGGGGCTTATGGATGAGAGGAATGTTGATGTTAAGGGGGGACTTACGGCACGGCCAGCTGGTGGGCTACATGTAAAGGTCAAAAGATTAGAAGAGTGGTAGAAAGACTTTGATGTACAGACTGCACACCAGCAACAGTATGAATCGCACCATGTTTAAAGAACGCATTTGTCTAGATGATTGATCCTTGCTCTACAGCTTAGCTCTCTTCTCGCAGGCAATATCCCCCAACCACTCCTCCACGAACCCAACACAATCATCCATCCTCTCGTAAACAACCTGATGCGTCCCCTCAACCCACTTAACATCAACCCTCTCCTTCAGCTTCTTAACGTCTGCCTCAAACATCTTCGTCGGCACAGCAAAGGGCCTCTTTGGCATGATAGCAAGCAACGGAACACTTATATCTCTGAGCCGATCGTAGCACTCTGCGGGAGTTTGCTTGTCGTACCACAAGGCCCAGTCAAGTCTTGGATGGCCGATGAGCTTGACTCCTCCTTTATCGTTGGGCACTACACCGTACTGGGTGAACATACGGATAGCGCGTTCATCCCAGTTCCGTGTGCGTTTATTCCCGCGGAGTGCGTCCTCGACGGCTTTACGATCGGGGAAGCCTTCTGTGAGACCAAGACAGAATATCTCCTTGGGGAGCTTAGTCATAGCGTCGTTGATCTTTCCAGCTGGAATCATGGCTGGGTCGACGACCATGAGACTGCTGAAGATTTTGGGTGCGTGGACGGATGCAAGAATAGCAGCTTGAGCGCCGAGACTGTGGGCAAAGACGTGAAGATTCTGCCGTGTAGGCTGCTGAGCTTCGTCTGTCGGTATGCGTGGCTCAAGGTGCTTCGGTAGCTCTTCCACGGGGTGCACGGGGAGATAGGCTGTGAGGAAGAGCAGGAAATCTCGTACGATGTCCTTCTCATTGGCGTACAAGTACCCCATGGAATTAGCCGCGGCCGTCTGTCCGCTAAGAGGCATGTCTACAGCCCAGATCTCTTCGACCTTGACACCAGACTTGCGCAGCCGGGGCAAAAGGTTTTCAAGAATAGGCTCAAACATCTCCTTGGGAACTCCCATACCTGTAAGCGTGAGAAGAGTTACGCCCACTCCAGGCTTATCGACTTGGTTCGTTGGGATGTAGCGTTTGGCCACCAGCTTCGGCAGTGGGACGTTCGATGTCTGACTCTGCGCAGAGTTGGAGTACAGCTTGAATACGCTGCTGCTGGCATTCTTGCTTGCGGGATCGTATGGGATGTTGTACGCCTCGTCGTTGGGAATATTAGACGGGTCATCGTTGAACTTGGCTGGTGGCCACGCAGCAGTCTCGTCGCGATCACCAGTCCCTCGAAATACATGTGTAGATGCTCGCCATTGGGACACCTCGGACAGATTCGCCGACTCGCTCGTGGTATTGGTTTCGGTAGGAGGTAAGATAAGCGAACGGAGCAATGCCCGTTCGTACGTCGTCGATAGATTGAAGCTCATGGTTATTGATTTTCTTGTTCACTCGAATCCTCGAACATACAGTTCCAAGAGAATGGTAAGCAAGTATATAGGAAGGAAAACAGTTCAGCTCATTGCAGCTGTATTTCGATCAACTCATCCCAGACCGATCCATTTCCCGATTCGGCAATTATACAGAGCATCCATGCTGTGGTGCCGTGTACCCGCTCCCCACGGGGCTATTTGAAGCTAATTCTGCCAATCAAGACACTTGATATCATTGACCTCATATTAAGGAACTCAGTGTAGATCAGGGTCGTGAAATGAAAATCAAGTGGAATACTTCCGCTCTCATTCTGTGGCTTACAGCATGCCTGAAAGACTTCGGCTCAGAGATATTGTTCTAGCTCTTAAAACGACAGGCTACTGCCGGTAGTTGTCAGTTTGTCCTATTCAATGCAGTCCATTTCTCGTTTATTCCAATATGACCATGTAAGCCAGACTCTTCTACGTTGTCTTGAGTTTGGAAGAATATAATATGTCAGTGTAATCTTGATTCTCATCTGTGATTACCAAGATAACAAAAATCCTGACTGCTCGATTAGGTTTAAACTTCTTTATTCAAGCATGTAATTAGATCCTCAGAACGCCCTATTTCCAATACAAACCCTTTTTAACTTTCCGTCCCCCAAGTATCAACCTGTCCAAGTCTAACATTCTCATCATGCTCAATCTTCACTATCACCCTTCCAGCTTCCTTCTGCAAGTCATCCAAGTCCGTCTCCTGCGTCTGACCCACCACATTAGGTCCATAAAACAACAATGGGAGAATCGAAGTCTTCCACACGGGCATTCCTGGGTTAGTAAACCCTTGGACAACGGCGACTATCAACAAGAGCATCGTGATGGCCATCAGACCAGCCGGCAGAAGTACCCACCGCCAATCAAACACAGTACAGATAGCCATCTCTGTAGCTTGGCCTGAGGCCTTGTCCGTCCCTTTCAGGTAACGACCTTTTACACCCTGCTTGCGGAAGTTGTTTGTTACGGCGGTTGCGAACAAATCAAAAGCAGCATCGAGACCTTCGAATGTTGAGTTGTATAGTGGAGGCAGCCACCATTGATCGCCACAATCAAGCTGGTTTTTCGAGCCGCCACCTATATTGGCCAAGCAGACGGTGTTGAAAAGTGTATTCTCAATGAAGGCTGCTAGAGCCTGCCGATAGCGAAAAGTGAGCGTGTAGACACATTGATGCGGGACTGTGTAGTTGGTGCCGTCGACGGGGACAATTGTTTCTGAGTCTGAGGGACTCCTAGTTTGGGAAAAGTTGGCAAGGCTATATTCCTTGCCGTCGATTGTGCAGGGCGTTTGTACACCGACACGATCTCCCGTGATGTTATTGGTAGCCCTGTTGTAATCGATGGGCTGCTCATCAACCACCTTCTCGATGAGGGAACCTTTGTCCACCTTGGCGTGGTATTTCTTGATGCAAGGATAGAGGGCACATGAACTTGCTATGGCATTCTGAAAACGCAGATCCTTTGGGGTTTTTGAGGTCAGCCTATCCTCGGGACAAGTTGCGTGCAGGCTATCAGTAACGTTGCAGCCGTGCTGCGTGAAGCTTAGAGTCGTCAAATTCGAAATAGCGACTTTGGCCAACTGGGCAAAGTTGGAGTCGGGTGTGTCGAGTGCCCAATCCAAATCCCCAGACAATACCATGACCTGGCTTAGGACAACAGCCTGAATCCACTGTCCGTTTGGCAGAGTGTAGTTGTAAACGTCGCCAAAGTAACCATTGGTTCCGTTACTCGTGTTGTTACTAACCTCCAACTCGATAAACTCCGAGGTGTCAATGCAGGCACTGCACATGGCCACTGAGGAATGGGTTATTCCTTGGGAGTTTGATGCAAATGTGCAATTTCCAGTAGAGCAGGTTGCTGCTATGGCCGTGTCCTTGCCCGCAGGGTTGACGAGGCCATTCATCATGGCGACTTTCATATCGCCTGTGATATGAAAGCCAGCGGCACTTGTCCGAAAGCTCGAATTGACGGAAGGGACATAGTGGGAAATCGGGAGAGATGCTTGCGCGTCTTCAACTATTCTCGGACAGGGAACTGTGCTGACAGACTGCTGGGCAAAGGGAGTGATTGCAGGAGATATAATAACGACAAGAGCGGCGACGATGCTCGTGAGCCGTGGAGGAACAGTCCAGAACAGCTTCATGGCTCCAAGGATGCCGCGACTGGCATTATTGAAATGATGAAGATCGGAAACGGGACGGGGCTTCTGCACAGCATTCCATCCCATCTGGCCGATGAGCTCAGCAACGACAAGCAACATCGAAGCTCTCATAAAGGTGCTAAGGATAGCGATGATTGTGTTGAGGCTGATGTCGTATGGCCATGGTTTCAAGACTCTGTTATTGTTCTGTGCCGGAATAACAATCGTAGCTATCAGCAAGCCCAGAGCCAATAATAACGATAGAGTCTCCCATAGCCAGGAGCGAATAGGGCCAGGCTTGGCTTTTGGTGAAGAAACGTCTTTGGTTGTGACGTTGATGTCGTGGTGTTTGTGCTGCCTTGGAAAGGTTTCCATAGTGAATGTTGTGTATGGATGGTATGAGGAACGCCACCGAAAGCACAGAGCAGCTTCCCTCTTTATCATTGACTCGAAGCGCCCACTCGAGTCCTGAAGAATGCCTTGCCTTTTGCAGGAGAGAGGAGGCATGGTACTTGGCGAGCCAGGATGGCTGTTAGTGCCAATCGTGAGAAATGGCGGGCGGCACTAACAGATTTCTTGGGCGGCTCTGGCCGTTCCTTGTACCCAATTGCAGGGTTTAGCCTACCGATGAAACGCATACAACCAACGTGCATAGAGCACAGCCAATAACAAGCGACAATCTCGCGCTGAGACGCATTTTAATGGGTCATCGCAAAACCCTTTTATTAGATCATCATATCATGATCGTCATTTCAAGCTGGAATCACTGAAAAGTGGTGAAGAATAACTGTATTTTGTACTGCGCCGCGAAGCTTTGATATTGGGGCTACACATATTGGACTTCGTATGAAATTCAACGCGACACCTATCATGAGGAAAGACCTCAATTAAATACAGAGATCACTGAACATAATGAAAATCTACGATCTCGTTCATTCTTCACAACCCGTAGAGCCAACAGCTTAAAGGCGGGCGGTTAATTCTAAGCGCCGGGTTCAACTCCGGTCTCCAGGAGTGCTATCCGCGTCAAGGGCCTCCAATAGGGATGCCTGCAATGCTTCGCTTCTAAGCGAAGCAGGGTATCAAAGGAAAGGCCAAGGTAATTATTATTAGAGTTTGGCTTTCAGCGGAAGAAGTTATCGCTGGATCCTGATCCTTGAAGCCCCAGCATTGATGGCTTGACCCAACAGTTGGCCAACTTGATTTTATCTACCATCGCACGTGAATTTGAGAATTCATTGATTCACAAGGTACTTATGTCAAGTTTTTAGTAACAATAAAGTTGTTATGAAGATGAGAAACTATTGACAATTTGGCATGCAGAGCCCTGGCAGCTCATTCATGTACCCCAACAGAGCCTCCTATACCTTTGACGCAAGTGATTTATTTCTGTTCAGCATGTCAGACATGGTAATATTTGAGACTCCTTCAGTACTTACGCCACAGTTCTTGCAAGAGCAGCTCTGGCCACAGGAGCAAGAGTTAGGACCGCCGCAGTTACAAGTAGATCCACAGTCGCAGGCCATGATGACAGAGGTAGAGTTATAAATTGAATGTGCTCAGATAGTGACTTGACAGATAGATTTGAATATGGAGAGTTCTGAAGGCTCAAGACATGAACTTGGCAACCCAAGCGCTTTATATACCCCAACCCCCGCATCTAAATCCGGCAACGGGCCACATGTGATGGATATGAGCATGATCATGACGCATTCGTGACCACCTTTGATTCTAGAAGGAGGTTCTTCGGGCCGTCGGTAATTGTTTGCTGAAGTGGGGATATACTTCAGCTTTACCAAACTTGGATACACAGCAAGTCACGAGCTGGTAGTATCAAGCTATCTATCATATTATAGGTATATGACGTTACACAAGGTCACGCAGGCTTAATATAGAAAAGCCGTGCGAGTGAAATGACATCAAACGGGGCAAGAGACTAGTTTATTTAAACAACCAATCACTCAATCAACACGTCAAGGTGATGTTGCCAAGCTCTTTTAGAAGTGCCAACTGCTCAGCATCCCATTGTCTCGTGGCAACAGCAACATGAGCATCCTTTTATCTGTTCATAATTTTCATCGTCTACAAAGAGTGCATTCCAGAGCTGGTAGGCTAGCCCAGCACCGCCGCTCTTGCTCAGGCTTCAATCACCCTTGCTCAGTGAGCGTCACCTTACATTACGTGAACCTCGCCTACCACTTCAATGCACTCACTACACGCCAACCTATCACATCTTATGAACATGAGTTTGAATTTGCACTGCACTTCCTCGACTCTTTACGACTTTCGCTAAAAGTTCAAGATAGACGAGGAAGCCTAGACTTTTCGAACCAAAGACGCTAGCGTCCAAGAGCCCAACCCAAGGCGGTTGCTTGACTTGGGTCGTTGAGTCTCGGCAGTTAGGCACCAGTGAGGGCGATGAGTATATTGCCCATATGTGTTAATATTTGTCCTTTACCTTTGTGTTGGGGCTGAAGCCTCTTTTAAACTCTCAACCTACTCACTGAGTCTCGTCAGGAATCACAAATGAACAATGGCCATCCACGCATCTATCACTGCCAAGATACATCAATCAGTGCTAGGGGGCTCCCATCTTTCATGAGGCTCCATTTTCTAGCCCGTGGCATGTATCAGACGCATCTGAATGAGAGATAAAAACTACACGGCATAGCAGCCATTTTTAAAGGTTTCAAATTGGCCTCAGCACTTCGCTGACCTACCGCCAAGCGTGACCTTCACAGCCTGTAGCCTACTCGCGTCCACCTCAGGCAACTCTTGCTCACCATTTCCCACTGGTGCGGGCAGGAATCCAACTGCCACTAGATACGCAAGGTATACGCCTATGGTACGTATATTAACAGCCTGCGATTTATCCGGGGCGCTAGAGTTTGTACTCCTGTCGTATAGCTCCAGAGTGGCTATAGCTTGTGAATCGTCCATCTCCGGGGCGATGGTATTGGCAGGCAGGTCCCCGTCACAAAGTGAAATAGCGGGAGCAAGGCATGCTCCTCGTTGCCCTCGTCCTCTGCGTACCTGACAACCTTGGCGCGCCAGTCTCGATACGATACGAGAGGCGTATGGTATCCGTAGTGCTCCAGAGCGCCAATCCACTCATTGAGCGTCAGTCGCGGATGGCTGGGAACCTGAGCTACGCTGAGGGGCTGCCCGGTCACGGTAGGAAGTAGCAATCCTGCGGCAACAACAATGCGGCTGACCTGCGAGACGGGTACTGCGTTGACGGTGTTGGTGATGTCTGGGCGCGCGCCGATCTGCAGACAGCCTTTCCATAGCCGTACCAGGAAGTCGTCGGTAACAGAGATGCCAGACATCGGGTCTCCAGTGATATACCCAGGTCGAACTATGGCTCCCGTAAGCCCTCTGACCCCAGCGTTGCGAATAATGTATTCGCTGGCCCACTTGGTCTGCCCATAGCCTGTCTCGAGGCCCTTGCGGCTGCCTTGAAGGTCATCCGTCTCCAGCACATTGGTTTCGACGTCTCGTGATAGCTGTACGTAATATTGGGTGTCTAGAGTCGATGTAGAGCTGACAAAGGTCAAACTCTTAGGCTTCCCCTCGGTGCATAGCCGGATGCACTCCAGAGTACTAAGCACATTGACCGCCCTCAGGCTTGAGTATGGCAACATCCAGTTCACCTGAGCCCCATTGTGGATAATGAGATCTTCAGAGTCAGAGAGGCGATTCCAGGTGTCTTGGGAGACGCCGAGGGACGGCTTGGAGATGCCACCCACCACCGCCTCAATCCTGGACGACCACTCTGGAGACCAGAGGCCGTAAGCAGATGCCGTGGACTCTAACCAAGGCTGTCGCTTCCTAGATACCTACTGAATGTCGTCACGGATCAGATCATGTGATCATACCGTCGACGTTATTGTAAGACATTTCATTATTTTTCATACGTTTAGCTACTAATTTCTTGCGGTAAATTTCAATATTTGGAGATCATACACTAGTCATCTGATTCTCTCATCTAGTATCCAGCTCTAAACTTGACATATATAAAGGCATTCTTGAGGTTCCCAGACTTTTCGATTGCTGCTCTCCGCTCTACTTCAAACTCATAGCCAGCTTTTTCAAGAACGCGGCAACTTGCCAAGTTTCCTTCAAATACCTCGGCCTCCAGTCGAACCAGGTGTCCAAAGTTTTCAAAAGCCCAGTCAGAGAAGGCAGAAACGACTTCGGTGCCAATTCCGCGGTGCCAATACTCCTCGCAGATCCAGTACCCGATTTGCATGGTACGGTAGTGAATGTCGTCTCGTGCTTCGAGGCCAATGCCGCCAATGACGACAGATCCACTGGCTTCGCAAATTGCAAAATGGCGAAGTTGTGACGGTGTGTTGGCGATACGTATCCAGTTTTCCGCGTCTTTTATGGTGTATGGCTGTGGAAATGTGTTACACAACCATTGTGCTACTCGAGGATTGTCTGCTGCCTTGGCCAGGGAATGAGTATCTTGGTCGTTGTAAGCCCGCACCAAACATTTGCGGAGGTGTAAAATTGGGTTTGAAGACATTGTCGGCAGTAGTTGATTGAGTGATGCTGGAGACAGCAACTTTGCTGTGAATTGTATGTCACTTTCACCGCGTGACTCACTCCTCTCTCCGATCGTGGCACTGTCAAGGGGAGGCTCATAAAATGGAGCGCGTGGTTGCTAATGTGAAAAGTATTGCCGTGTCACGTGGCTTGCTTTGTCAGGGCTGGTCTGCTTGTTTAAAGAGAAAGGGACGTTTGAGACTGATTTAGAAAGCATGCATTGAGATGAAGTAGTATGAGCCGCAACGTTATAGGCAGAGCAAAGTTAGCCCACTGAAAGTATAGAGCAATTAGAACTCTGGCCTCTGTGCTGATAGAATCTTTTAGCCACAAGTCTCAACTGCAAATAAATACCTATCAGTTAATTGTGAGGGTTAGCTGGGAATCCTTAAAAAGTCATATGGGGGATTGACGAGGATGGTTACCAAGAGAGGCCTACTATAGGGTAACCTTAATCACCTGGACAAATTTGAAGGCTGTGAAAACTCCTACCTGGGACAGACCGCGATGATTGGGAGATAACTTGTCAATAGTAGAGATGAAGACGGAGCTGTAATTTTATGTCTTTGAAGATGAAGAGCCCCGATAGGTGATCCCGTGCTGCCTATGGCTATCCGTAAAGCGATGCGGGTAAGACAAAAGTAATTTGACACAAGCAATCATGCAGATGTATTACTCAAATTCCAATTCATTATCATGTCTCCTGCTCATCAAGCGACTGCAACCTAGGTTGTAACTCCTCAAAATTCGACTTGCCCTCCTCATTGGGGTATGCCTCAAACACCATCCTCCTCATAAGCCGACGCGGTGCTCTCCGACCAGTAAACAACTCGAATTGAGCAAAACCCTGCTCTGGCAACATATCAAGACCATCCATACTTACCCAACCGCGATGCGACTCTGCTCTGAACTGTGCTAGGAATGGTGTATCTAATGTCTTGTACCCCAGCTCAATTGCGACACCGCCAGTTCGACTTCCCAGCCACTCGAGGGGGAGGGTCAGGTCGGGGGCTGGGACGTTGCCGATGCGGTGGGTTGGGATACAAGAAACAATGACGGTGGGAAGGCGGAATTCTGTTGGCCAGGCATCTTTTATCGACTCGATGACGTGGAAGCGAGAATGTTCACTACCGGCGCTCAGTAGGCCATGATCCTTTCTTTCAAGGACCTGCGTAAAGTGCGACACCATCTTTTCGGCATTCTTTGGTGTGCGATTATAGATAACGATGTTCTTGATACCAACTTGAAGCATCGCGTAGACCGTTGCCCTGGCCATGCCGCCTGCTCCAATGACCAGACCACAGGTGCTGGACACGACTGCGTTGGCGGGAGAGAGGCCACGGCGAATGCAGGCGCGAATGCCAATCCAGTCGGTGTTTTCGCCATATAGAGCCTTGATAGGACCAGAGCGATTGACGCTATCGAAAAAAGCAGCCCCGGTTGGTATTGTCCCATCTTCATTTAAAGAGCGAATGGGAATTAGCGTGTTGACAGCACCAATTGCGCGGGCGTGTTTGCTCAACGAATGGGTCAAGGTAATGATCTCAACTTTGAAGGGGAGGCCGATTGAGCCTCCACCAAATTCTGGATCCTCGATTAAATGCTTGATTCCTCGAAGCGACGCGCAAGACACTGGCTCATAGGTATGGGGCAGCCCGCATGCCTTTAATGCCGATTTGTGCATCGCAGGAGACAAACTATAGCTCACGTTGGCGCCAAAGACGTAAAGCTTCATCTGGTCGTATATGAAAGAAGAGAAAAGAGCTTCCGTCGCGCCAACCGTGGTAATGGATGGTGTTATTGGGGGCCTGGGATTCACCCGCTCCAGTGAATCTGGTCGGACAACGGTAAGAATACGATTGAAAGCTTGGGAATTCCGACCAAGAGGGCCAGAATTGTAAGATATAAGTGGGATCTTAGGCCCCTGCAAAGCTGCAACTGATGTCTTGAGGTAGTGGATGCGAAAATTGTCTTCGATGGTAACTGCCGGTCGAATCAATCTAGCAAGATGGCATCCCAGATTGTTGGCCTTCTTATACCACGACATCCATATTGGAGATTCCCATGATGGAGGATCTGTGGTGATGAAGCAATTGCCGATCATCTTTGTTCTCTTTCGAATAGACAATATGCGCGAGATGTGGACATCTTCCAGTCGAAGATCGACTGTCATCATTTCTGGTGCGAGACGTACGGAATGGTGAACGAGATCAAGGTAGACACGCAAGACTTCGTCGCTTGCTGTATGAGGTAGGAATAGATGCAGGATTATGGGTAAGATAGTGCTTCGCCTTACAATACCAACGCCTTTGGTAATGCTGGCAAGCAGTTTTGCGCTGGCTTCCGACGTCAATGTGCCTTGTTCGGCATGTTCAGCTAGGTCATGTACAACTATTTGCACAACATCTGCTCCAATGACATGGTCTTCAACATCCACAGAGTCCTTAAGAACGTCAGTAAGAGGGATGGAGGTAGCGTAGGTAAAGTTGCGTTCCTCTGCAGGTATCCTCGATAATGGGAATGCAGAATCTGTGAACGGTATTGTGCCAGCGGGGTATACAAGAGACAGGAACTTCAGGAAGTGTCGCTCAACATGTTTTAATGTTAAATATGGAGCAGGTGATCTTTGCGTCAATGATTCCCGAGAAAGCGACGACTTGGAAACTTTCTCTGTGACATTAAAGAACTCGAAGTTGGTGCAGGACCTAAAGATGGCGTTGCTAACATCGAGCAAGCTCTGCACCTTGGTACCGTCGCGGATCTTGAGATGACTTTGAATGGCGTCAAAATCGCGGACAATGTGGATAACTGGGTTGGTCGCCGCAAACTCTCGGAGGAGACTCTGCACGCGACTCTCCATCCAGGAACAAACAAGGATGCAGCCAGTAGAATGTCGCTGCAAAATACTTTGCAGGACCTTGGTTTGCTGCTTGTAACACTCGGAAGACCCGTGTTCTGACTTGTAAGCGGCACTCGACAGGCCCATGGATCTCTGGAAAGCTGGCTCCAGATCAATGACTTTGCGGTCCATTGCCGAGGATGCCATGATAGCCAATGTCGACTTTCCAGCTCCGCGCATACCAACAAGTATCATTGACGCATCTGGGCTAAAATCTGGAACCTGCCCAGTCAAGGGAGGCAAGGTTGGAGAGGGCGTTCGAGTAAGTCCGTCGTGTTGGTCAGTATTTGACGGAGCCGCGGACTGAGAATTGGCTCTCGAATTGGCTCTCGAAGTGGCTCGAGAAGTAGCCCGCGATGTAGGTTGAGACTGGAGCACACCGCTCAGTTTAAAAGACTGCGATTGCGGTGTCGAATTATCGAGGTTATCACGGGGAATTCCATGACTGTAGTGGACGGTCTTGGGTCGGCTGTGGCCGTTTGGTCGAAGCAAGGTATCCTCGTGGCCAAGAAAGGTCCCCAGGGACCTCTTGACGCCTGCCATTTCGTGCTGCATGTGTCCAGACTCTTTTGACCAGCACTTTTCAAGAAGGCGCCATAGTCAACAGGATATCGCAGTTGTTGAGGCTGCAGAGGAGGATCTCTTTGTTGGGTAGGGGAGAATGGTGATGTGGGCTTGTCGAGAAGCGCTGAGTCCGACCGTCAGTTGTGAAGTGGGTGGGCGACGGGCGAGGAAGCTCGGTAGATCCCCCACCAGACAATCCGGGGCAAGAGGGAGGCGATTGGTCGGTAAAGCGTTTATCCGACCCACTCCGAGGCCCTGTCCAATTACATCGGTGGTGATTCGGCGGTCGAAACTGGAGGCTGGAACCTACAGACCATCCCAAGCAACACAGAATTATTCTAGGGCCCCAGATTCTCCCCGCATCACGTCTCGTGGCATCGTATTGCTTTTCTCCGGCACTGTTGCTTTGAGATTTGGTCATGGGAGACAGATCTGCATGACAATGGCACAGGAATCGCGTATCTGAGCTGAGCTTTATTGACATGGGACTCGTATACAATTCCACATCATCGTCATACTGCAAGGATTGAGCCCTCTTCAACTGCTGTTAGGCTCCTCCCCCCTCATCTCTCTTTTCATTTCGTCATGACTGCTGGCCTTGCGGCGCAGGCAGCTCATTCATTCTCTGATCAACTACACCCAAGCAATGCCGCCTAGGAAACGCGAAAACGATGCGGATACTACCAGCGCTCCCGCAACCACAGCTCCCGCCAAACGTCAACGAGTCTCCCTTGCCTGTGATTCATGTCGCACTGCTAGAGAAAAGTGCGATGGCGCCCGTCCTCACTGTGGAACCTGCACCGCGCAAAACAGGCCATGTTCGTACACCCCTGCGTCTCGTAAGAGAGGCGTGCAGACGGGATACCTACGGACAATTGAGTTGTCGCTGGCATGGCTCTTTGAACAGGTTCCTGGCTGTGAGGGAGCTCTTCATCGTCTTCTTACACAGAACGATGGAGCAGATGGTACCCGCATCCTCGCGACGAAGGACAAAGCTGGCCATCGCCTCTACCGGCGATGGAGCAAGAGTCGGGTTCACAAAGACATTGGCAGGTTGCTGTCTGATGAGAAGACGCCCCAAAACGATACATCTGCAGACGACTCGGGAACTGAAGGTAGCAGCCCGACTGGTGCACAATTGTTCGACGGCAAACCATCACCCGGATTATCGATTCAAGGCGTTAATCCATCACAGACGAGCGTTCCGGCGGCATCTTACAACTTCAACTCAGACCAGCCATCATTACCTACCAAGCTGACATTACCTCCACACTGGAAAAGACTTGTCGACATCTACATGTCATACACTCACAGCTGGTTTCCAATTATTGAACCAGGGATTATTACACGCACAGCTTTGATGTATCCCCCAGAGGGCCTTGTCATCGAAGCCAACCCCTCGTCGGCGTTACACGCACAGCTTTGGGCTGTCTTTGCTGTTTCTTCATTTCAAGACGCGGCTTCTTCCAACGCATCACGACACAACGGATTCTCTCCTAACGAAATTTACTCCATCGCGCAACGGCTTATACCCTCCGACGACGAGACCTTCGAATTGGCCCATGTCTCCTCACTCCTCCTTCACTCGCTAGTACTCATGGGCCAAAAGAAGACGATGACAGCATGGATCTTGATAGGCCGGGCTTCGCGTCTCGCTTTGCATTATCGCGCGACAGCATCTCATATGTTTCCGGTCAAGGAAGGCGACGCAGCTTCTCTGAATCATAACGAAGTCAGGGTGCTGGCGGGAAGCTTTATTCTGGATTCTCTTGCTTCACTTAGTCTTGGTCAACCGCAAGTGACATCGGGAATTCGACATAGTCTTCCTTCTGTTGTTATAGAACAACCTCTCGACTTGAGCGAGCCATGGACTTCGATTTCGGGATTCGGAAAGGCAGCGGATGATGGACAAGAATCAACACCAGATTGTGCATCACCACTATCAACCTTTCGACAACTTTTCGCCTTCTGTAGACTTTGGGGTGCCAACATGGATGCAAGGCTATGCAATGACCGCAATCCTCAACGAATCACCCCAGAAGACCTTGTCAGAAGCTTGGACGCTCGGTTTTCATTTTGCAATTCCCTCATCTTTGGTGGCTCGACGCCAAGAGTGCCCTCAGCGTACCTACTCCAAGGTATGTTCTTGGCAATCACCTTGGACTTGGTGCCCGGTCATCGGCCGTCCCTCTTGTCTAATTTCATAGAGGTTGTTGAGTCGTGCCTGGAAAACTTTGGACCAGGTGGAACACCGCCAGTCATAACCATCTTGATGGATATAGTCAAGCACCACGGCCATGGGAACCGAATGCCAGAACACGACCAAGTCAAGTGGAATTCGACGATTGGATCGCTCACAGAATGCTGGAAGCTCAAATATCAAGGGCCAGACGCCCATAAAAGCAACCAGCATACACCTAGTTCTGTGGATCCGTCACGCCGCCCAATAGTGAGCCCATCATTTATGGATGAGATATCAACCGCCTCTCATCCCTCGCATCACACAGACCACCCTGCCCCTATCACATCCGGGGAACTGGAGCATGAGCTCGGCCGAATGCAGCAACGCCAAAAAGAGCAACAGGCATTATCATATGAACGGCAACGTTATCAAGCTGCAGACCGTAGCCCAGCTACTTCACAGTCTCTATATACACTCACACCCAACCTGACCTTTCATACCCTTCATACGCCATCTCTTGATGGACAAATGGGATCATTACAAAACTCGATGCCGAGTCAACTACTTGATTACGACGCAATTCTGGATGAGCTTGGGTCCATAGACTGTGCGGATGGTATCGATGTGGATCCTCAGTTCATGACTAACTTGGGCTTCGCGCCAGGATGTGATCTAGGCGAGATGTTTCAAGGTGATTTTGGGACATGATTTAATGCAATTTAATCAATATTTACACGGATACATATTCACCCAAGTTCTTGTCTGCCTGCCTGTGATGTTGGCTGATGGGGCGTAAGAAACTGCCCAGACTGACAGCGCTGATCACATCTGTTCAGGTCGAGATCCTTGTGCAATTTACAAACATCCCAGCAATAACATTCTTTCCTCCTCGGAGAATGCTACATATCTGCTGACGCGGTGTGTTGGAGCTGCTGAAAACCATCCAATCAACCTCGGAGTAATGCCGACATCGCCGTGAGGATGGGGAACACAGGGATAAATGATGAACGCTTGAGATTTTCTCCCCATTTCTTGACGAAACAAGGTTAGATCCGCGGCCACATGGTGGTAATGATGCGGAGACCCCAGAACTGTCGAGTCAGGAAGTGGTCCCGCGGAAGAGTCTTTATCCCTCGACACGTCCTCTCAACAACACGAGACCCAGGCGCCCTGTGCGTCACAACAAACAGGAAATGACAATTGAGATTGTCATGCAACGACGGAAGCATATTCTTCCCCCACAGATCCAACCCCGCAAACCCCGGACTGAATCTCCAATTCTGGAGAAGCAATTGTCCAGCCGTTGAATTAAGTTGGCCCTTGCTGGCACAGCGGCACACTAGTTTCTGGAGACGTTTTACTGCTAGACTAGGGGGAATATGGGTCATCTTGACTTGTATAAATCTTTGCCCCCCACCGGTTTTCGGGATTGTCTCTTCGACTCTCCAGTTCATCCACAACTTTCTTTGCAACCTTATCTCCCCGCAAGCTGCAACCGTTCTCAAGCAGTAAAGTTTGGTTCTGAACCTTGAGGCGCCGTAATCATGGGCCTCTTGACTCTGCAAGAAGATCGGCCTACGCCGAAAGCCGTCTACAACTGGCGCGTCTACACATGCGCCGTCATTGCATCAATGGCTGCTTGCACAATCGGTTACGACTCTGCCTTTATCGGAACCACCCTTGCTCTGCCATCATTCGTGCAGGAGTTCAACTTTGAGAACTATGAGCCTAATGCGCTTGCCCTGGTCAAGCAGAACATTGTGTCTGTGTACCAGGCCGGTGCCTTCTTTGGATCTCTGTTCGCCTATGTGAGCAGTTACTTTATTGGCCGCCGATACTCTCTCATCCTCTTCTCGCTTGTCTTTATGGTCGGTGCTGGTATGATGCTGGGTGCCAATGGTGCCCGGGGTCTCGGCCTTATTATCGGTGGACGCGTCTTGGCCGGTATCGGTGTCGGTGGATGCTCCAACATGACACCCATTTACATCTCAGAACTGGCTCCTCCCGCTGTACGAGGCCGCCTTGTCGGTCTTTACGAAGTCGGATGGCAAGCTGGTGGCCTTGTTGGTTTCTGGATCAACTACGGAATCAACCAGCACCTCCCTTATGCCCCTGGCCAGAACGAAAACGTCTGGCTGATCCCCTTCGCTGTCCAGCTCATCCCTGCCGGTCTTCTTCTCATCGGTGCCGTCTTCATTCCTGAGTCGCCCCGATGGCTGTTCTCCAAGGGCAAGCGCGACAAGGCTATCAAGAACCTTTGCTGGATGCGAAACCTTGACCGAGAGGATATCTACATCGTTGAGGAGATTGGCTTTATTGATGCCGAGATCGACCGATTCAACAGCGCTGTTGGCGCTGGCTTCTGGAAGCCTTTCGCTGCTCTCAAGCAGGCCAAGGTTCGGTGGCGCTTCCTCCTCGGTGCCCTTCTCTTCGTCTTCCAGAACGGTAAGCACACTCATCCTAGTCTTTACTTCAATGACTAACTCTTGCAGGCTCCGGTATCAACGCTATCAACTACTACAGCCCCACTGTCTTCCGAAGCATTGGTATTACCGGTACCAGCACTAGCTTCCTCACCACTGGCATCTTTGGTGTTGTCAAGACGAGCATTACCTTTATCTGGATTCTCGTTCTTATCGATCACGTCGGTCGCCGAAACCTTCTCATGATCGGTGCTGGTGGCGGTGCTTTCTGCATGTACTTCATCGGTGCTTACATCAAGATCGCCAACAACCAAGCCAAGATCGATGCCGGAGAGACCCCCACCCTTTCCTCTGGCGGTATCGCAGCTATCTTCTTCTTCTACCTCTGGACCGCTTTCTACACACCATCATGGAACGGTACTCCCTGGGTTCTCAACTCAGAGATGTTCGACCAGACCACACGCTCTCTCGGCCAGGCCAACGCCGCCGCCAACAACTGGTTCTGGAACTTTATCATCGCCCGTTTCACGGAGCAGATGTTCAACGCCTGGGGATGGGGAGTTTATATCTTCTTCGCCTCTCTCATGGTCATCTCGGTCTTCTTCGTCTTCTTCTGCATTCCTGAGACCAAGGGTGTTCCTCTGGAGGCGATGGACAAGCTCTTTGAGACTAAGCCTATCTGGAGGGCTAACAAGATTGTCATGGAGGAATTGAGACTCCAGGATGAGGAGTTCCGCCATAATGTTGACGGTGCTGATCTGCGAGAGGAGAAGGCCAATGCTGAGCAGATTGAGAGCAAGGCTTAAAGTTTTAATGATGATTAAATGCGAAATCAAGCAGAAGCTAAATTGGATAAATACATGACTTTGTAACAATTTTGTCTTCCTCTATAATTAGAGGATTAACTATGCATGAATTGTGTTAAGAAAAGCCCCTTTTGTGTCGACTTTACCACGACACAAAGGCATCGTGATCTACTTTAGTCCATCTTATTAGCAATTTTGCAGTTTCAATTAACTCTATAAAGGCTGCATGTCCTGTCGCGCAGAAAGGGTATACTCTTGGGTCCACCACAGACGATTAAACTGTCTAAGTTCTGTGAAATTGTAAGCTTTTGACCACAGGTCTCAACTGCAAATAAGAGATTTGGCTCACAATTTAGAAAATCTAGATTATGACTTTTTGGCCTCCCTTCAAGAAGTATAAGACACTTCGACTTTCCAGCCAAGACCAGCAAACTCAACAACACACTCATTCTTTCAAGTCTCACATATTTATCAATATGGCCTCCTGGAATTCGCTCCCACCCGAGATTCGTCGGATGGTCTTACAGTCTACCCCCAACTGTCCATTCCCTACAGCGCCTGTCTTAGCTACGGTATCTCGAGAATGGCAAGGCTTTTTCGAGAGAATAACGTTTCAAGACCTGGCCTTGACTAACGGTGAGCTGTATGCGTTCGCCTCAGCTATCAAGGGCAATGCCATCCAACTCGGGTATATCAAGACCCTGCGTCTGCGTATCAATCTTATGCCCTATGATCCTAGTTTAAAAGGCAAGACTGAAAGTGCGAGGAATATCACCCAGTAAGTAACCAGTGAGGATCTGCTGCTTTGTTGACTGATTGAAAGGTATTTACTGCTAGTAATATCTTTACTAGGCATATAAAGCCTGCGAATCTTTGATTGTAGGTTCGCTTTCTAACGTCGGTCAACAGGAACAATAAAATATTTACCCAAGCAATAGCAGTTCTTCTAAAGATCCTATCGTCGTGGAGGGGCGATTATGGAGGACTCGAGCTTGAGCTTGACGCACGCTCGCCGACTGACTGCAGATACTTTAGTTTCATACACGAACTCCACGACGACTTTCTCTTCCGCTTCCAGGATCAAGAGGAGCTTTTCGATGCCGTCGGAAAGTTTTATAAAAAGAGATACGAAACGACAAAGAAACTATGGGGGCTGCGGCCATATACCGTAGCAGCCTTTTTAACCTTAGTCTTGACTACCGACTACAGCCCGATGCGACGACTCAGGGGAGAACACCTCCAACTCAAGCCGTCACTGATAAAACGAGGGCACGCCTACTCCCAGACAGTGCGGAGTCTACCGGCTACACCGATTGTAAAGGGGCTTGTGATTCGGAGGGTCGCGCCTCGGCTTATTGCACTCGAATCCCTGGGTAAACTCATCCGGGAAAGCTTTGTGGCACTGGAGTCTTTCTCTTACTCTACTTACATGGAGTTTGATAATGCAAAAGAGCGCGATTTTCTCGATGGTCGGTCCCTCCCTTCCAGTCCAGCTGCTAGGCTCAACTGTGCTGACAACTATAGGTCTTTCTACACAGCTATTGCCCTCCCTGCCCACAACGCTCGAGAGATTCAGATACAGCAGGAGGCAAGTTCAAGACTCCTGTAATCCTCGGATCAACCATCGTCCCCTGTCGCTCCTCTTCGCCCGAGAATGTCACCGCTTCACCGAATTCCGCCCACCGCAGGATCTCCGCCTAATACCATTCTTCGACGAAATCACAGCGGGTGGAAGGTGTGAGGAGTTCAAACTCGAGAAGCTGTCTATCACGGGCAACAATTTGTCCCGCGTGTCATCTCAAAGCCTAGCAACTTGCTGTCTGATCTCAGCCGCCCAAGCAGCGGCGACGATGCCTCGCCTACGAACCATGGAGCTCTGGTGCTCATACCCTGGCTTTGGATTCTTATTTCGATGTGAAATTGATGACTACAGGGTTGAGCTCACATGGAGATATCTACGGAACCCGAGTTTTGTTCTTGAGCAGCAAGTGATTCGGGCATGGGAAAGATTTGCTCAACCTCGCCTATTCACAGTGAACGTCGCCCCCTTTGATAAACCGGGCAGAAAATGGGAAAGATCAATGATCTTTCCATACTTTCATCTGAAAAGGCTTGTATATAGCCCACTTGAAGAGGCGCAGCTAAGGGCTTTTCAGGCTGGAAATAGAAACTGGTGGTATGTTCCAACGAGACAGGAATACCGTGGCGTTTATTAGATATCCCTTTCTATTATAATGTTAAGGATTTACAGCTAATTTAGATAATTTAGGATAGAGCTGAGGGCTTCAGGGTTAACTCACTAAAGGCTTCCTATCATCATAGGAGAGGGTCTCCGTGTCAAACCTCACCACTCTCCTTCCACGCAGCATACTTCTTATAAATATCCTTCCTGAAAACATCCTTCAAGTCAGTTGCAACCTCTCCATCAAGAGGCAACTTTGCAAGAACAGCCCCAACACCACAAATATCATTCTTGCGATCAATGAACCACGCAAACGTCAAACCTCCACCCCAAGACATCGTATGAGCACCATACCACCCCTCAACATCCTCAAGTGTAATGGCGCCTCCCAACCCATGCCCAAGCTTGGTCTCTTCGCCGATACCAACTCGAAAGAATGGGCCCAGTGGACTAGCCAGCTTGCCTTGCTGACCGCTAAGTGCTTCAGGGGCAAGATGGTTCTGAAACATGTCAACGCAGGTTTCGGGCTTGAGGAGCTTTCCGTCGTTGGCGAGTAGGGATTGGATGATTTTGAGATATGTTGGTGCAGGCATTGCGAGACCGTGGCCGCCGAAACATCCATCCGAACGGCCATTGACCTCAGCTCCTTGGCCCATGACTGCGAAGCCGAGACCCTTTGGATCATCGGGGTTGAGGTCGACGAGACGCTCACGTAGATCCTCTCTGGTGACGGGAAAGAACTGAGCGTCAGTTTTCAAACCCAGAGGTTTCAGCATACGCTCGTGAATGTGCTCCTCCAAGGTATTTCCGGTAACACGCTCAACAATTCGACCAGCCCAATCCAGACCAGGGCCGTACATCCATCCTTTTCCAGGTTGATGCAAGAGAGGATATATGAAAGTATCTTCTACCTTTCTCTTCTTTCCATCCTTGGGTTTATACTTGCTGCTCCACTTCCCTATGTTTTGATCCAAGAAATCATACGCTACGCCAGCGCTGTGCGAAAGAAGCATTTCAAGCGTGATAGGCTGACACGCTGGTTCAAGAATTGGCTCATCGTCGTCTGACCAGCCGGTGAGGACCTGTTTCTCCGCCAACTCTGGTGCAATCTTTGATAAATCCCCCTTGAGAGTGAGAAGACCATCGTCGACACATTGTAGAGCTGCGATGGAGGCTATGAGCTTTGTAGCTGATGCAAGACAGAGGATATCATCGAGCTGCTGAGGGCGCTTTTCACCTGAGAGGAGAGTTCGCTGGCCGAGGGCTTTTTCATAGGAGAAGTCTCCTTTAGAGTTGGTAGCGCAGATAATGGCCCCATTGATCTTGCCGGAGTCGATGGCGGCTGGGAAGTTCTTCTCGATGGTTCTCGCCATTGCAAGCGCAGAGAAAGATTTGATTCCGATGAGTGATTTGGAAGATACAGCGAGTAGTGGGTGATGAATTATTTTCCGTCCTGAGAGCATTGGGGGCCTGAGTATTTATGCAGTTGGTTGATGTAAGACACAAGAGGTAATCATCTGACGGGGAGTCTAATCACGTGGGTCAATATACACGGCGAGTTGTTATACCGACCAATCAGACTGTTTAGTTTCCGAGCGAGCGAATGGCCTTTGACTATTTCCTTCTCATCACCACTATTATACGGCCGGTGAGTCAACGGTTAGAAGACTCTAGCACTTGTAATTGAGATAGCGATCTATTATATTCTCCAATATCCTCCTCTCAAGAAACCTGTTGAAGCTCTGGCCAGTTTGAATATCAAGTCTCCTTGTGCTCGTTTAATCAGCCAGTCAGTCGACATCATCCAGACAATCTACCCAACCTCAAATCTCCAATAACTCACTCTTTTCAGTCATCAATCGATAGTATTCTATATTGCATCGCCTGCTGAAAGGAAATTCTCGTGCTTGCTTATGTCTCCATCTCCCGAATCATGACAACCCATGAACCAAAACTACCCCAAAAGCGCGAAACCCTTGCAGATCAGTCGGGGTAATCATTCGGCCGTGAGGCACTCTTACCGATACACGGTGAAAATGAAAGCAGTAGCTGACATTGCATAAAATAACTGACAGAAACTCTTAATATCTCTTAAATAGTCTTGGTGAGCTTGGGATGGGCACTGGTTTTGTAGCTCATGCATCTTCTGGCGTTGAATAGGCCTCTTAAGCCGATGTAGTTGCTTATTAATACATATCTGGTATTATGTAAAGCATTGCGAGAAATACATAAATAGAGGGTGGTTATAGTGTATACTAATTACAAAAGAGAGAAAATGACGGGAAACTGAGGGTCGGTCGTATATACATTGCCAAGCTAAAAATCCTCAATGCTGCGGCAAGATATCGTCTTCGCCGAAGATATATATCTCAACTTCGACGTCACTCCTCAGTAAGCTCCTCACCCTATGAGAGATAGAACACATTGCCATGGCATCCTCAGCCTCAATCCCTCGATCAGAAATGGTCCAATTCAATACCCGTTCACAGCATGAACCAACCATCTCACCAACAATAACCCGCATCAACGCAGCCTACGACTGGACCAGTCCCAACGATCCCTCCAACCCCCGAAACTTCTCCCTCGTCACCAAAACACTCAGCATAGCGTCCATAGCATCCCTCGCCTGGGCATCCTGCTTCGCCGGCGCTATATACGCCCCGGCCCAAACCGCCGTCAGCCATGAATTCCATCAAGGCCGCTTCCCTTCTGTTCTGCCTCTGAGCTTGTATAACCTCGGCATGGCGTGCGGTCCACTCGTCGGAGCACCGCTCTCTGAGACGTATGGCCGCAAGACGGTATATGTAGCTACCACGCCTATCTTCCTTGCTTTTCTGCTAGGATCTGGTTTTGCGAGGAATATCGTGAGTTTATCGATTTGTCGGTTCTTTGCGGGCATGTTTGCATCGCCGAATGTGAACAATACATCTGCTACGATCATGGATTATTGTGCGCCGAGATATCGCGGTGCCAGTCTGGGGATATACTACTCTATACCTTCTCTTGGAGCAGCTGTTGGACCTCTCGTCGGGGGCTTCGTTGAGAGGTCTTTTGGGTGGCGGTGGACGCAGTGGGTTGCTGTTGTGACAACGTGTGTTCTTTACATACCGGTTTTGTTCACGAGGGAGACTTATAAGAAGGTTGTTTTGCGAAGACGTGCTATTAGAATGGGTTTGGGTGATAGCTCTTCCCAGCAAACGACTGTTGCTAGGACGATTCGACATTTCTTTACGGTCCTCATCCTCCGGCCGCTTCATATGCTGTTCACTGAACCAATCGTCACGCTCGTCAGCCTCTACAACGGATTTATCTTTGGACTTCTTTACACATTCATTATATCAGTCCCCTGGATCTTCAGACACTACTATGATTTCAGCGCAACGGGCGAGTCCCTTTCATATCTGGGTATAACGCTCGGCACTCTCCTCGCCTGCGCCCCCTTCGTCCTAATCGACTTTTCATACTATCAAAAGCGTCTTGTCCACTGGACTCAAACCCACAACGCAAGCGAGCCCCTGCCTCCAGAGCACCGTCTCATCTCCGCCATGATCGGAAGTGTTCTCCTCCCCGCCAGTCTCCTCATAGCAGGATGGACAGCTGAATTCCGCATCCACTGGATCCTCCCTATATTCTTCCAGGGAATGACAATGCTGGCTTGCCTATTGATCTATGCGGGTGTAAATCTTTTTATGCTTGATGCGTACGGCCCTCTCTATGGTGCATCGGCGTCTGGTGCTATGATGCTGAGTAGATATTCGCTGAGCTTTGCGTTTCCCATGTTTGCATTGCAGATGTTTGAGAAGCTTGGTGCTGGGTGGGCAACAACGCTGTTAGCGGGTTTTACGCTTCTGATGGCGCCTATACCGTGGTGTTTCTTTGTTTTTGGGGAGAGAATTAGGGTGAGGAGTAGATATGAGTCGAGCTCATAGTTAGACGTCAGTCCTCATCATTTCCAACTATCTCCATGCCCTCAAAAAGATCAAGCCAATCCTCCAACCTCTCCTTCACAAAAGTATGCAGCTCCCAGGGCTCATCAGTCAACGCATCTTCATCACCCGCCCAGACATACACATCCGCCTCCACAGTATTCCCATCCTCCAGTACCACATCAACACTCGTAGGAGTATACATCTCCCCTTCAAAGTCATCGAGCTTCTTCCACATAGACTTGGTCCCCAGGATCAGCAGGTCACCATCTATTTGATGCCCGTCTTTCTCTACAACAGCAGGATAGTCCCTTGACCGGACGGTGTAGCGTGCGTAGCCGCGAACTGTGGCTGGGCTGGCGAGGGCGGAGATGGGCTCCGTATTTGCGGCATCACCGGTCGGGGACCAGGCTAATAACGGGCGGTCACGGAGGGTGCCGTAGATGAAGAGAGGGCGTGGCTTTGGAGTATCAGCCATTTTGATGTTGTTTGTAGAGAGACTATAAAGCGTTTCGCTCGTTTGTTCGTCTTGCGCCTTGTAGTGTGCGCGTCGTGTATGTAGAGAGAAAGATATCCAAGTGAAAGTTCACTTACGGTCGACATTTAAACAAAGAAATACTCTAACTCTTGCCATTTCTTAATTCTATGACTATTGCTGTTTAAAGAAGATAAAATCTACTCGTCTAGGTGGGTAAAGTGCTCATGTTCTCCCCCAGTTGTAGCCTAAAGCCTAACACCATGAAAGTTGACATGGCTATCGTGATACCTTATTTGCTTGAGAGCTGGTTAAGCTTTTCATCGCCACTATACGATTTAAACCAGGTGAGCTTATATTTAGGTAGAGGTTTATGAGTTTAGGTAAGTTTAGGGTAGTCCACATAAGCACCTATCGCATCACATCCAATCTGATCGTCAGCAAAGAGCAAATCAAGTAACAAAAAATGCAATCATTTATCTTTATCTAAAACTCCAATAATGCACGCTATCTATGCCCATAAAAACAAATCTCACAACTTGGCTGCCTCCGCCCTCTGCGCAACCTTCTCCGCAATAGCAACATGCACCTTTTCAATCGGCATCTCCTCCAATTCCTTTCCAGTCCAGTACTTATCCTGCTCCAAGCCCTGATAAATCAGCGCCTCCGTTCCCAGGATGACCTTCCAGCCCTTATCCTCCGCAATACCGCCTAACCGCGTGAAAGGCGTGGGGTTGTAGCACATCTCCAGAATAGCGCCCTTCTGCTCCTTGTCCAGAAACGTCTCCGTCACTGCGCGCGCGCGGATCTCCTCTTCTGTCTCGGGCTCAAAGTCGGGGACGCATGCTACGATGGCGCCGGGCGCTTCGAGGGCTTGTGCTTGTGAGACGTCCTTGACGTGTAGCAGACCCTCGCCGTAGCCGCGCTCGGCGCAGTCGGCAATCACGGCGGTGACTTCTGCCTCGTCGCGGTTGACGAGGTAGATTGTCTTGACCTTCATCCACTTGCGCAGCGCGTAGATGGCGCTTCTAGCGGCGCCGCCGCCGCCGACTACGAGGGCGGGCTTGTTGTGGAAGACGGCGTCGGGGTTGTCGATGTTTTGGTAGAATGAGTCGCGGATGCCAATGACGTCTGTGTTTGCGCCGCAGAAGATACGGCGGCCGTCTCTCTCACGGATGAAGAGGGTGTTGCAGGCGCCGACGTCGCGGCATTCTTCTGTGAGTTCATCTAGGTGTGGGATGATGGCGACTTTGTTGGGCATAGTAACTGAGGCGCCTGTTCATCATCAGTATCTTCAACTCAGGAACTCAATTGAGTCAGTGGAACGTACCGTAAAAGTCGGGATGTTGCGCCAACTCCAAAAACCCAGGAATATCAGCTGAATCAAGTCTAACCTGACCCCACTTCAACCCGAGATCTTGGTAAATAACATTATGAAGAAACGGCGACAGCGAAGCAGTCAATTTCTTGCCAAAGAGGTACCCGTGGCGTTGGAGCTGTGAGACCTGGTGCGATTGGAGCGAGTCCCCAGAGACGGAGACTTGCTCAGCTGAGACCTGTTGGACAGACATGATAGGTAGATAGTGCAGAGGGAGAAAAGAAAGTGGCCTGATTGAGAAAATGATCCTGGAAAGTAGCGAAGAATAGGTGCTGTTCAAGTAGGTAATAAACCGTCCAGTAGCAGAGAACGCAATGGAAGAAACCCCAGATCCTCATCGCCCCCCGAAACCTCCGCCTCCAAGGGTTTATCCACTAAAGCTGGGGTCGCAATGCAAGAAATTACCGGGTCTCGAACCCCACCGTCGGATAAAGACTTAGCCACCTCGGGCCCGGGTAATGGATAAACATGGCCTTCATCCCCCATGATCTCAGTCGCATGGAAATTGCCTTATCATTCTGTGAATGGGTGTCCTCTTAAACGATTAGCATGGCTTGGCTGGGCTCGGCTGGGACCGCCTCGTGGCGGCTCTTGGTATGGCGATGGATAAGATCGAGATGGGAAAACGGGGGGTGGTATTGGATGAATGATTGCTTTATCATCGAGTCTTGATTAGGGGGATTCTCCGCTCTGTAGATTCTATATCAAGTTGCCACTGCATCAGTGGTGGTTTGTCTCTTTAGTTATCTCGTTATTGTATCTGTCACTGTTCATATAAGCGTTCTATCATCGAGTGTCACTCACCTCACTGTAGTCTACAGCAAAACACATCACATCACATCGACGAAATCTACCCGTAGACTATCGTCTAACCATCCATAGCCATGGCTCACAAACCAAGCATATGCACAATGTCCCTGGGCCGTTGTTTCGCAGGCCACTCCCTCCCCCACAAACTCGACATGGCCGCCAAGTACGGCTTCCAAGGCATAGAAGTCTTCTACGAAGACCTCGTCGACCTCGCCAAATCCCTCCCAGGCGGCGACACACCCATCAACCAAATCACCGCCGCCCGCACAATCCGCGACCTCTGCGCCGACCGCTCCCTCACCATCATCTGTCTCCAGCCTTTTATGCACTTTGGCGGCCTCGTTGATCGTCAGGCCCAAGCACAACAATTCGAAGAGTTAAAGCTATGGTTTGAGCTATGTCACGCACTGGAAACAGATCTTATTTTGTTCCCTAGTAGCTTCCTACCAGAGGGGCAGCTTACAGATGATATGGGTGTTATAGCCGCTGACTTCACGGTGGCTGCCGATATGGGGCTGGAGCAGCAGCCGCAGATTAAGTTTGCTTTCGAGGCGTTGTGTTGGGGAACGAGGATCAACAAGTGGGAGCAAAGTTGGGATGTAGTCCAGCGCGTCAACCGTGAGAACTTTGGTATTTGCCTGGATAGTTACAACATCCTCGGCCGAATCTACGCCGATCCTGCAGCCGTCGGCGGCAAGACAAAGGACTGCGACACCGTTACGAAAGAGTCCATCAAGCGTATCATAACAGACGTCGACGTCAGCAAAGTTTTTCTGGTGCAGGTGGCTGACGGCGAGAAACTCAGCTCGCCCTTGAACGAGAGCCATCCGTTTTACAACGCGGAGCAACCGTCGCGGATGAGCTGGTCGAGGAACGCGAGGTTGTTCTACGGGGAGAGTTCATATAATGCATATCTCCCGTGTAAGCAATTACTAAGGGCTGTTGTGCAGGGGCTGGGGTTTGAGGGGTGGTTGAGCTTTGAGGTGTTTAATAGGAGGTTTTGTGATAAGGATCAGATCGTGCCGGAGGAGACGGCCAAGAGGGCGGCTGAGTCGTGGGAGAAGATGAAGGTTGAGCTGGGGTTGAGAACGGCGGACGATGTCGAGCCGAGGTTGCAGGCCATGCTGTAATGATAAGTTTTGTTGCTTGCGAGTTTATAATACCACCAGAATGCATTGTTACTGTCATCTACCGTCTTTATCTGCTCAGTGAACACTCCATCACAACTGCAGCACCACTCACTCTCAAACATCAATTGCCACTTATAAGCCACTATTTTCAACAATCCTTTTTTTTTTTTTTTTTCAAAATTTTAACAACTTTTGGATCCCGTGATATTTACAGCTTCGTCTTCAACTTCAAGTGCTTAGCAGCATACTCAATCGCAGCAGTGTACCCAAAAACCCCCAGCCCACAGATAACAGCCTCCGCCTTATCGCACAGATAGCTATGATGTCTGAAAGACTCCCTCGCATGAACATTTGTGATGTGCACCTCCACAAACGGGATGCTAACCCCCACCAACGCGTCCCTTATGGCCACGCTGGTATGTGTGTAGGCGCCAGCGTTGATGATGATCACGTCGACGTTGCCGCGCGCCTCGTGGATGCGATCGACTATGGCGCCTTCGCTGTTGGCTTGGAAGGACTCTAGGCTGCACGACAGGGATTCTGCTTGGGCTGAGGCAGAGGACTCGACGTCGGAGAGCGTGGTTGAGCCGTAGATGTGAGGCTCGCGTGTGCCGAGGAGATTGAGGTTTGGGCCGTTGATGAGGAGGAGACGACGAGACATGATGGCTTCTTTAGTGGTCAATTGAGTTACTGTGTTTGTTTACCGAGTATCTCTCGCTATCGTCACTTTATCAATGACCTCTCGCAAAAGTAAAACTCCGCCAATTCCCCAGCTTTTCCC